>PVIY010026807.1:0-34934 GCA_004026745.1 Myrmecophaga tridactyla | reverse complement strand
AGAGAGAGAGAGAGAGAGAGAGAGAGAGAGAGAGAGAGGGCAGCCCACGTTTTTTCTTCTGTTCTTCATCTCAGCCCCCAGCTGGGGTGTTCTTCAGGTTTTTTTTTTGGTTCTTTTTTTTAATCTCAGGAAATTGTAATACCCAGAGCATGCTTCTTTGCTAAATGTAATTACCAGTGGCCCTGTATTTATGGATGAGGCATGGTAGAAAGTAATAGAAAATGATTATTTTTCGTTCTGAAGGCCTTCTTTATTAGTGGTGTGGTAGGGACGTCAGCTGCCTTCTCTGAATGGCAATGCAATGTTTTGCTTTCCCCAGCAAGATAAACGATCTTATTTGTGGATGTTTGGTGCTTGAGATGACATTTATGTGAAATAAAAGGGACCAAATTAATAATAAAAAAAATGATTAGCCAGACACAAATGAAAAATGTACATTTCTCCCCTACCCCAGTTAAGTTGTTTGTATTTACATGCTATTCACAAATAATGGCAAAATGCCCAATAGTTGGATGGCGAGGGTTTTTTTTTTCCTTTTACAATCATATGGCTTGATTCTGTTTTCCAGATCTTGTTTGAGAGCTGCTATTTGAAATAAAAATGTTTGCATCCATTTCCTCATTAATTGTTCTGTTGTAATACAACCTGCTGCAGAGAAATGGCAAAACAGATGCAACAATGAAAATTAAAAGGGATGGACACTTATCTTGGGCTATAAAAGCTGCTAACCATGTAGGAACTAGAGAGGCTTTTGGAGAGAAAATATGGCAAATGATAGAAACAATCATCGGACTAAGAGTTCGCTATTTGGAAAACTCTGGTGGAACATTTCTCTGCTCGTTACGGCTGGAGGATCACTCCTGAGTTTAGTGTACACCAGAGAGAGTATTTGCCAGCTTTGCCTTGAGGCCTGTCTTCAATATTTGGTGCATCTATCCATCTGGTTTCTCATTGGGCTAGAATTTTCTCGTCACAAACAAGCCCTTAGCAAAGAGTCTATGGACCACGTGTTTTGAGGGCTCCATATTTGCTTGCAAATATTGCCTCCTGCCCTCCTGGGAATTACAGGCTCAGAGTGAATCTGCGTTCATCTCATTCTTTCTTTTTGCAGCCTAATACATTGTATACTGGTGAGGTGAAAGGGTCTATGGCACGTGTGTGGGTGGCGGACCGTGATTCTATATTGTTCAAAACTCGGTGAAAAGGAATAAGTTCAACTGTACTTTTCTTTTTTTTGATATTTGATGTCAATCTATATATCACTTTGGGTCTTTTTTTCATCTAGTATTCTGATGTGACCTCATGCCTATATTCACTTCCTGAATTCACTGGGATTGGGGTCATACGAAAATTCAGTCTTTTGGTGTATATTTATTGAGCATCACTTGTTAATAGCATGGGAATAGTTGAGAGAGAAAGAGAATGGCAGAAACATGGTCTTTGCCCTTGAAAGGCATCTCTTGGTGGAGCCTGGCTTGTCACAATTACATATACATAAATACAAACAGGCAACCAGAGCCCATCACTTGGGAGATGATGAGCGAGCTGAGAGCTGAGAACAATGCAGTAGGCAAGACGATGTGTGTGGCTGAGCTGCTTTAGGCAGTGCTGAGAACAGGGCTAGTACTACTCTAGGACAGACTGACCAAACCCCAGTAAAAGAGCTGAACAAGCAGAGGAGGTGGGAGTCAGTGCGTGTGGGATGTCGTCAGAATGTGTCAGACCGCTGTGTGGGCCTCAGGTGACTGGCGCTTGTTTGGTTGACCTGGTGGAGTCATTCTTTGCTCAGGTTGGAGGTGCAGTTCAGACCTGTCTAGTAGGTCTAGCAGAGGTGTAGTGGAAAAGAGACTTTGAAGTCAGACACACCTGTCACTTACTAGTAAGCATCCTTGGTCTTCACTTTTCAGTGCCTCAGTTTCAAATCAGAGAAATGGATAGAATCATAGCACCAACTTTATAGTATCGTTATGAGGATTAAATGATAGAATATAGCACCAAGTAAGTGTCCGATAAATGTTAGCACAAAATGTATTCTTCTTATTCTGTATATTATTATGATTTTTTGGCTTTGTTTGCCTTTCTATTCTTGTCTAAGGTATGGGGTGTGATGAGTGTGCATTCACTGTCTTAGGATCTTCACTTGACGAGTAAGGTTCTTAACTTTCCGCTAAAAAGGAGGGCCACTGCAAAATGATGTAGTTGAAGGCAGGAAGTTGGGCTCCTATAGTCACTTCTAGTGTTTTGGTTCTGGAATCTTTTGGATTCTTCTACTTCAAAGGCCTTAGTGGAGCTTAGGCATTAAGGGACACATGACTTCTGGTGAATCTGGAGGCAGGCAGAGGTTAATTTAGCACAGCACCCATAACAAAGAATCTCACCCACGGTGTAGTTGGGGAGCCTGGTTCCATCAAGTCGTTGCACCCAGGCTTCCCGGCAGTCTCATCAGCAGAACTGATGATCTGATCTGTCATGCTGCAGAAACACGCCACCAGCGGGCAGGCAGCATGGTGTGCACAGGGGCTTAGGGTGTGAGCAGGGAGGTCAGGAGAGATCTTAGCCACACAGTACCCAAGCCGAGACTCATCTGGGGAGGCTGGAAAACAGTGGCAGCAGAAGGACCAGGCTGGAATACCTCAAGCAGAGGTGGAGCGGTAGGTGGGAGGAGAGGGTTGAGGACTGGGGATTCTGCTTTTTTTAAGCTAAAAGGGAAAGGAACCAAGCAGTGTCCTTCTTTATCATTAACTTGAATGTCAACATTAGCTTGTTACATATGGAATTACAGCCTCTTATTTATTTCAAAGCCATTTGCTGTCCCTGGCCCAGAGTTGACTCTTGCCGTATGTCATTAAAAGATTGAATATGTGAGTATTACACATGTGTGGTATGCGAAGGAAAAACTGCTTCCACAAACTGACATCATCTTGCCGAGTCTGGATGCAATACCAAATGTATGTAACTTCCACAGCCATGAAGAACACTCAGGAATTCTCACTTAGCTTACATGTCTTTGGTCAAACTAATCAATTTATAGAGCGAGCTTCTGTGAAGTAAGTTTAGTTGTCAGGGTATGAAAGGCTAACTGGATCTTTCGTTTCCTTTTTGGGAAGAGAAAGATATGTGAAATTCAACTACATCTGCTGAAATTCAACCATATTTTTATTTATTCATGGCCATGATCAGGGCAGAACCTCTAATTTCAACCAATAATTAGACTTGACAATAGATGTGGAAATAAAACATTTCTGCTGAATTCACTTGTCATTCCTCCCTGCTGTAGCTGGTGTAACCCAGATGTCAGCTGTCCCTTATTTTTCTCTTTGAGCTTCCCCTCCCTCAATCCTCTCATACCAAGGCATTAGTGAGCCTTGTAGCATTTACTGAGGGTTTCATGGTGGAGACAGAGAGAGGGCTGATGTTGCACACTCTGCAGTCAAGCACTTGAAAATCCCTCGAGGTCCTAGAATGGTTTTCTGATGGCAATTTTGTAGCCACTCCTCCTCAAACTGCTTTTCCTTTCTCTCTCTCCAGAGCCCGCCCAGTAGGTTTCAGGACTGTCCCCTTGTGCCCTTCCTCCCCTTGCAATTATGTGGCGATTCTCCTCGCATTCTGCCTGCTGGTGCTTACAACATATTTAAAGACCTTCTTGAGCAAACAGTTCTTTTTGCCTTGACCATGTTCCTTGTGGTCATCTAGCATTCCTTTTGGTCAAAGCTGCTGCCCTTTCTGGAAGGACTTTGGCCATTGTTATTCTCCATGCCTCATTCACAAACATTTGTCTATGCTTTTTGCTCTTTGATTATTGGAATGAAGGTAAGGATGACAAGATGGTCATTTCTGCAGAAAGTCCTGGCTGGCCCTTTTCTGATCAGTTTCATGGGATTGTGGGAGACAGGAACCAGAAGGTAGGGAAATGAGGAGCGAATGGAGAGGAGAAAGGACATTCAGTGGGAGCTGACAATGCTTCTAGGAAGTTTGCTTGTGAAGGGGAGAAGAGAAATGGGGTGGTGTGGGGAGGGTAAAGAGAAGTTTGTTTAATTTTGTTTAATCTAAAAAAAATTTTCTTTAGTTAAAATTTTTGCTTAAATGCTGATGGAAGGAGTAGGGATGGAGAGGTGAGGATGAGGTGGAAGAGGACAGAATCATGGACAAACGTCCCTGAGATAGAAGGGTTTGGAGTCCAGAGCCCATGGAAGAGGGATTGGCTGATTAGCCATAGCAGCAGAGAGACATGAGAGGAGCTAAGGCCTGGGGCCTGGGGCTATGGACAGGTGGGCAGTGGAGCTGAAGAAGGGGAAGGGGTTTCAGAGGAGCCTGGGAGGAATGGCAACCCTGGGGCAGGTGGGCTGAGTGCTGAGTCTGAAGCTTTCCAGGTAGGGGCAATGAGGTGACTCTACTTGCCTCTTCTGCTTGTTGCACTGGCCTACACCTCTGAGGATGTATATTGATGGCTTTGCTATCCTCTATTGCAGTTCCTCCTCTGTCCCCAGGTCTTTTCAGCCTGGGAAACTGGGTGGAAACAGAGCATGTGAGAAGTGGAATATGGTTTTTGAGAAGTGTGGGTGAGCATCACTGGAGTGTTGGCATGTGCTCTTCCATAAGAGATTTTCCTCTGTGGACTTCCTGCCACTCTCTCCACCCACTGGCAAATTTTGGCTTTAATTATTTATTTCTGTGCCTGCATGTTGGTAGAAGAGGGTTTTTCCCACTCCCTAACATACTCATAAAAACACACACACACACAGATAAGCAGTAAGGCTGCCCCTCTTGTTCAGGATCAGCGTACTGTCAGTGCAGTGGCAGCTTGTAACAGAGTGCTGGCTTGGGCTTTCGGGAGAGGCTCTTCGTTCCAGCTTTCTGACAGAGTGGCTGTACCTGTCTTCCCACCCCACTTTCACAACCACAGCTTCTTACAGCTGCTCCTGCCCTGGCTGTCATAGACCAATAGCAAATGTTGGGGAAATGGGAACTCAGGAGACAAAGTATCACGGGCTGTGTGCTGGTTTGAAAGTGTTGTGTACTCCAGAAAAACCATGTCCTTTAATTCTCATTCAATATTGTATGGTGGAAAGCTTTGATTAGATTGTTTCCACTCAGCTGAGGGTGTGACCTTTTGATTAGCTTACTCCTTGGAGATGTGGCATGCCCAATTGTGGGTGTGGCCTTTTGATTAGATAGGGATGTTACTCTACCGATTCAAGATGAGGTTGATTAGTTTACTGGAGTCCTTTAAAAGGGAAAACAGTTTGGAGGAAGCTCAGACACTTGGAGAACAATTGCTTCAGAGCCAACAGAGATGCAGAGAAGTGGAGATGCCTGGAGTGCCAACATAGAGAGCAGACTCCTAGAAAAGGATGCTTGAAGACTCAGAGCCCAGCAGATGTCACCATGTGCCTTCCCATGAGATGCTAAGCAAGCCAGAATCCAGGGTTGTGTTCTGGAAGAGCTAAGTGAAGACCCACAGATGCATAGAGAGTAAACCACTAGCATCAGAAGCTGGGAGTAACAGAACTGAGAACAATGATCAGCAGATGCCAGTCACATGCCTTCCCATGTGACAGACATTGGCCTTTCCTAAGTCAAGGTATATGTCTCTGGATTGCTTAGTTTGGACATTTTTATGGCCTTAGAACTGTAAACTTGTGACTTAATAAATTCCCTTTTCAAATCCATTCCATCTCTGGTATATTGCATTCCGGCAGCTTTAGCAAACCAAAATAGGCTGATGGTCCAGGGAGTATGATGAAATATCTTCTCACTTTAGGAGTTCTACCCAACTGGGTTGATTTGACTTCTGATTGATTATCTCTTTCTGACCTTGGGCAAGGTACTAAACCACCAGGTCTCAGGGTTGTCTTCTGTGAAGGATCAAATGAGATCAAGTTTGGAAAGAGTCTAATACATGATAGGATCTCAAAAAATGTTGCTTGAAGGAACAGTGTGGGGCTGGGGGAGAATAATTATGGCTTCAATATTCCCCTCCTCAAGGAAACCTGTTGGACTACTCCTCCCCCAATGATGGTTAATTTCATGTGTCAACTTGACTAGGTTATGGTGTCTGGTTGTTCGGTCAAGCAAGCATGAGCCTGATTCTTACTGTGAGGGTATGTGTTAGATGGATTTGTATTCTTACTGTGAGGGTATGTGTTAGATGTCAGTTTTGCATCTATATCTGATTACATCTACAATCAACAAAGGAGCTTGCCCTTGGCAATGAGGAGAACCTGTCCATCCAATCAGTTGGAGGTCTTAAAGCCAAAACTAAGGATTTCAAAAGTCAAACAGAATTTCTAGCTCTTCTTCAGCCAGCCCACTTTTTCTGCTGAATAAACTTTATATTCTTCAGAGTTTCCAGCTTCAGGCCTGCACTACAGAGTTCAGACATGCTAGATTTTTGAATCACTTTTTTCAAAGTTTCCAGCTTATGGAATTCAGATTTACCAATCTTACAATCACTAAGCCAATTTCTATAATAAATCTGTTTATGTATACCTTGTTGCTTCGGTTTCTTTGGGGAACCCTGACTAATACACCCCCTCTGCTCACTGTCACTGTCACTTCTGATTATGTCCTATGTCCATATGATCCCATTGCATGTTGACACTCAGCATGAGGATGAACACATTTTATGGGGGTGAGGGTGGGAGAGTAAGCTGGGGGACAAGTGTTAATAGCAGTGCTGTGCTACTGAATGTTTAATAGCCTGCATTCTGGGAGTGGGGAGGGGATGGCCCTGGCTTGTAGCAAGTGTAAATACTACCACCATGGTCAATTTTATATGCCAATGATTTCACAACCAGTTTGCAAACTTCCTAAAATTCAAACAATTGGAAGATGGCCAACTAGAGCAGCTTGGGATTAGCCTTGCTCCACGGAAAAGTTAAAGAAGGGACATAAGGGCAACCGAGGCAGCAATTCAGGAGTGCGGCTGACCTGGGAGAGCCTTCTGCACCTCATAAGGCAGCCCTGGTTGCAGAGGCCCAGGAACTGAGAGGTGGAAAGGTGGAGCCTAGCATGGAAGTGAGGAGCTGTGGAGGCCGCAAGAGTGCATGGATGGGTACACAGGACTAGTAAGTAAGCCAGGCCATGTTCCTGGGGCGTGTTAGCATTGTGGGTGCAGACCCACGACCAGTGACTCACCACACACCCTACACACCCGAACCCTGTCACCAACTCCCATTCCCTGTACTCCAGGCACCCCCATCCCCCCAGCCCCAAGTGCACGTACCTGCCCCCACCCCCACCCCAAGTGCAGCCAATCCACCTCTCCTGCACTCCTCCCAAGCACTACCTCCCCCTCCTTGTTCCCTGAAGGCTGTTACCAGTGCATAAAGGTTGTGGGCACTAACCTCCATACTTAGGCTACCCCACCCCCCTACCACCCATAGTGTTGCACAGCCTCACCCCACCTTCCCTCAGCTCAGTGCATCCATTTATGGCACTCCCAGGCCCACACGTGTACACAGGCCCTTAACACATCATTCAGCTCTGCGAACTGCACGTTACAGCATTCCTAGAACAGCGCATGCACACAGCCCTCAGCCTCAATTCCCAGCTCTGAGAAAGTGCTGACGAGCACAGCTGGGTCACATCCGCCCCCAATCCATAAATGAGTAATGCTGATCTGCTGTCATAGCTCTACTCATGCACACAAAGGACCCTGCACCTTAGATGGGGGCACACCAGGGATATGCCCCCCAGACCGGGGCACCCACACAGCTACATCTTCCCTGGCCACTGGGTGCCCACATTTACAAGTATCAGTATAACATCCCCAACCTGCACCCATACCTGCCCTGAAACCAATCACCATACTGAGTGCTCCACCCCATGCCCTCCTCCTTGCTGCACAACCAAGCCTTAGACTACTAAAGGAAATCAACTCCCAAAGTAAAACAATCAAGATATCTGTATGCAAAGAAGGCAGAGAATAGTAAGCATATCACAATGCAGACAGATGTAGCCCTGCCTAATAACCAAATTAAAATACCAGAGGAGACACAGACATTGGAACAACCAACCAAAGATGTTCATATAACTCTACTTAATAAAATAGGTGGGACAGTAAATGACATAAAAGAAATCAGGAAGACGGTAGAAGAGCACAAAGAGGAATTTGAAAGAATAAATAGAAAAATAGCAGAAATCATGGAGATTAAAGACTCTGTTGACCAAATAAAAAACATACTAGAGGCACACAACACCAGATCTGAAGAGACAGAAGTAAGAATAAGTGATATAGAGGACAGGGTAATTGACTTTGAAAACTCAAAACAGCAAATGATAGACAAAACAAAATGTGCAAGTTTAAGAATCACTGGTGTCCCAGAAGGAGAAGAGAGGAGTAAAGGGCTAGGAAGAGTAGTTGAGAATATAATGGGGGAAAACTTCCCAACCCTCATAAAGGATATAAATATACAAGTCAAAGAAATCCAAAGAACTCCAAGCA
The DNA here is from genome assembly GCA_004026745.1 of Myrmecophaga tridactyla. NCBI lineage: Eukaryota > Metazoa > Chordata > Mammalia > Pilosa > Myrmecophagidae > Myrmecophaga > Myrmecophaga tridactyla. Next base: position 26,488 of record PVIY010026807.1, on the reverse strand, counting down.
GAATAAATCTAAATAAGCCTTCCCCAAGACACATACTAATCTGTCTGTCAAATGTTTAAGAGAAGGAGAAAATCCTGAAAGCAGCAAGAGATAAACACTCTACCACATACAAGGGAAATCAAATAAAGCTGAGTTCAGGCTACTCAACTAACATTGTAGGGGCGAGAAAGCAGTGGTATGATATATTCAAGATCCTGAAAGAGAAAGACTTCCAGCCAAGAATTCTGTACCCAGCCAAACTGTCCTTTAAAATTGAGGGAGAGATTAAAGCTTTCACAGACAAAGAAGTCCTGAAAGAATTTGTCAACAAAAGACCAACCCTACAAGAAATACTAAAAGGAGTTTGGCCAACCAAAAAAAAATGACAGGAGAGGGAGGTCTGGAGGAGGGCATAGAATTGAAGAATATCACTAGGGGTAAGTTAAAGAATACAAAGAGAAAGAGGGAAAGAATATGTAGATCTGACAAATAAAATAAAAAAGATAAGATGGTGGAATCAAGAAATGCCTTTTCAGTAATAATTTTGAATGTTAATGGACTAAACTTGCCAATTAAAAGATACAGATTGGCAGAATGGATTAAGAAACATAATACAGCTATATGCTGCTAACAAGAAACTTATCTTAGACACAAGGATACAAATAGTGAAAGGATGGAAAAAGATCTTCCACGCAAGTTGTAACCAAAAGAAAACAGGAGTAGCTATACTAATATCAGAGAAAATAGACTTCAAATGTAAAAACATCATAAGAGACAAAGAAGGACACTATATACTAATTAAAGGGTCAATTCACCAAGAAGATATAATAATCATAAATGTTTATGCTCCCATAAAGAAGCACCAAAGTACAAGAGACAGACGTTGGCAAAACTAAAGGAAGCAACAATAATAGTAGGAGACTTCAATATACCACTATGTTCTATAAATAGAATAACCAGACAGAGATCAACAAGGAAATAGAGAAGTTGAATAAATTGAAATGAATTGACCTAACAGACATATATAGGTCATTACAAACCCAAAGCACAAGATTATACAGTCTTCTCTAGTGCTCATGGATCATTCTCCAGGATAGATCATATGCTGGGGGCACAAAAACAGGTCTTTATAAATTTAAAAATATTGAAATTATTCAAAGCACTTTCTCTGATCACAATGGGATGAAGCTGGATCTCAATAACCACCAAAGAATGAGAACATTCACAAATATATGGAGATTAAATAATATACTTTTAAACAACCAGTGGGTCAAAGAAGAAATTGTGAGAGAAATCAGCAGCTATCTGGAGAGGAATGAAAATGAGAATACAACTTATCAGAACTTATGGGATGTGGCAAGGACTGTGCTTAGAGGGAGATTTCTTGCCTTAAATGCTTATATTAAAAAACAAGGAATAGCAAAAGTCGAGGACTTAACAGCAAACCTGGAGGAACTTGAGAAAGAACAGCAAACTAACCCCAAAGCAAATAGGAGAAGAGAAATAACAAAGATTAAAGCAGAGATAAATGAATGGGAGAACAAAAGAACAATAGAAAGAATCAATAAAATGAAAAGCTGGTTCTTTGAGAAAATCAATAAAATTGATGTGCCACTAGAATGACTGACAAAGAAAAAAAGAAAGGGGATACAAATAAACAAAATCAGAAATGAGAAGTGGTGTGTTACCACAGACTCTGAAGAAAGAAAAGAAATCAGAATAGGATACTATGAAGAACTATACACCAACAAACTAGATAACTTAGATGAAATGGACAAATTCCCAGAGACACACAAAGAGGACACACTGACTCAGGAAGAAATAGAATATCTCAATACACCAATCACAAGTGAAGAGATTCAATCAGTTATCCAAAATCTTCCTATAAAGAAAAGCCCAGGGCCAGATGGCTTCACAGGGGAATTTTATCAAACACTCCAGAAAGAACTAACACCAATCCTGCTCAATATTTTCCAAAAAATTGAGGAAAAAGGAACTCTACCTAACTCATTTTATGAAGCTAATATCATTTTAATACCAAAATGGGGTAAAGATGCTATAAGAAAGGAAAACTACAGGCCAATCTCCCTAATGAACATAGATGCAAAAATTCTCAATAAAATATTAGCAAATCAAATTTAACAACACAATAAAAGAATTATGCAACATGACCATTTGGAGTTTATACAAGGAATGCAAGGATGGTTCAACAGAAGAAAATCAATTAATGTAATACAGCACATTAACAAATCAAAAGGCGAAAATCACATAAGCATCTCAATTGATGCTGTAAAAGCATTCAACAAAATTCAGCATTCTTTTCTGATAAAAACACTCCAAAAGATAGGAATCAAAGGAAACTACCTCAATATGATAAAGGGAATATATGAAAAACCAATTGCCAACATCGTACTCAATGGAGAGAGACTGAAAGCCTTCCCCCTAAGAACAGGTACAAGACAAGGATGCCCACTGTCACCAGTATTATTCAACATTGTGCTAGAAGTTCTAGCTAGAGCAATCAGGCAGGACAAAGAAATAAAAGGCATCCAAATTGGAAAGGAAGAAGTAAAACTCTCATTATTTGCAGATGATATGATTCTATACTTGAAAGATCTCAAGAAATCTACAGCAAAGTTACTTGAGCTAATAAACAAATTCAGCAAGGTGGTGTGATATAAAATTAATGTGCAAAAATCAGTAACATTTCTATAAACAAGCAATGAGCTAGCTGAAGAGTCAGCTAAGGAAAAATTTCCATTCAAAATAGCAACTAAAAGAATCAAATACTTAGGGATGAACTTAACTAGGGACATAAAGGACTTGTACACAGAAAACTACATAACATTGCTAAAAAAAACAAAGGAGATCTAAATAGGTGGAAAGACATTCCCTGCTCCTGGATAGGAAGGCTCAATATAGATAAGATGTCAATTCTCTCCAAATTGATCCACAGATTCAACACAGTACCAGTCAAAATTCCAACAACCTACTTGGAAGATTTGGAAAAGCTAACTACCAAATTCATCTGGAAAGGAAAGAGACCCCCAAATAGCTAAAAACATTCTAAAAAAGAACAAAGTGAGAGGATTAACACTCCCTGGCTTTAAAACCTGTTATAAAGCCACAATGGTCAAAACAGCATGGTACTGGCACAAAGACAGAAGCATTGACCAATGGAATCGAATTGAGAGTGCAGAAGTAGACCACCAAATCTATGAACAACTGATTTTTGACAAGGCCTCCAAATCCTCTGAACTGGGACAAAATAGTCTTTTCAATAACTGGGCAAATAAGAACTGGATATCAATAGCCAAGAGAATGAAAGAAGACCCCTATCTTACACCCTACACAAAATTAACTCAAAGTGGATCAAACACCTAAACATAAGAACTAGCTCCATAAAGCTTCTAGAAGAAAATGTAAGGAAACATCTTTCAGACTTAGTAATAGGAGGTAGCTTCCTAAACTTTACACCCAAAGTTGAAGCAACAAAAGAAAAAATAGATAAATGGGAACTTCTCAAAATCAAATGCATCTGGACATCAAAAGCCTTTGTCAAAAAGTTGAAAGGACAGCCAACTCAATGGGAGAAAATATTTGGAAATCACATATCAGACAAAAGTTTGATTTCCTGATTATATATAGAGAAATCATACAACTCAACAGCAAACGAACAATCTAATTATAAAATGGGCTAAAGATATGAATAGGCATTTTTCTGAAGAGCAAATACAGATGGCTCAAAAGCACATGAAGAGATGCTCATTTTCACTGGTTATAAGGGAAATGCAGATCAAGACTACAATGAGATACCACCTCACACCTATAAGAATGGCTGCTATTAAACAATCAGGAAACTATAAATGTTGGAGAGGATATGGAGAAACTGGGACACTTATGTGCTGTTGGTGGGAAAGTACAATGATGAAGCCACTACGGAAGACTGTTTGGCAGTTCCTTAGGAAACTGAATATCGAGCTACCCTATGACCCAGCAATATTACCACTTGGTATATACCCAGAAGAGCTGAAAGTAACAAAACAAACAGACGTTTGCACACCGATGTTCACAGCAGCATTATTCACAATTGCCAAAAGATGGAAACAAACCAAATGCCCATCAACAGATGAATGGATCAACAAAATGTAGTATATGCATATGATGGAATATTATGCAGCAGTATGAAAAATTATGTCCTGAAGCACATGACAAGATGGGTGAGCCTTGAGGACATAATGCTGAGTGAAATTAGCCAGACACAAAAGGACAGATACTGTATCAGTCCACTTTTATGGCCAGCATAAAGGTATAATCAGAGACTTATAGAATACAGGGGACTTAGAGATAAATAGAAGCTAGAGATGGGTGAACCATTAGCTAATGAGGTTGAACTCCAATGTAACAGAATAGATAGGAGTGAAGGTGATTCTCTAGTGGGTCTAGAAGTAATATTACCATATTGAAGATGAACAAGATTAAAAGGGGTTGTCCCACGGACTCACACTAGAAATATGAACGAGTTTTTGTAAGAATTACTTCAAAGATTTGATTCTTGTATAAAGAGTATTTAAGTCCAGGGTATGGGGGAAAACTGCTATTGCATGCTATGAGCTATCTTCAAAGGAAACCATCAGCACTACCACAGCAACAGCAGAGGTAGATAATAGGGGGAGGGACAAGAGTTAAGAGGAGGTTTAGATCTCATATTTGGTGAGGGTGTGTTTGTTGGAAAAAATGAAATGATCTAAAATTGAGAATGTTGATGGACTGTGGACTTTGGGCCCTCTACATGATTAATACTGGTGGCTGAAGGATGCACTGATGGAGAAGTAGATTGGTGAACCATGGTGTATACTTATGAACGAAGGCTGTGCTGCTCCAAAAAGGAAAATTGTCATGAGGCATGCAATGATGTGAATGAACAGGTGGGATATTTGGCGAGACAAAATAAGCCAGAAACAAAGAAACAACAATAGTATGGTCACCTTTAGAAAATGCTTATAAGAAAACAAGGGCCTAGATTTAAGCTTTTAGAGCAGACACATTAAGTCCAGAGTGGTGATTATTATTTCTGGATTTTGAGAGGCTGTTTTATGTATATAACCTGAAATTTAGAGATAAGAATGGAGATGAACAGGTTGGGATTAAACTAATTCAGAACATAGGGGTAAGGAAGACAGTGTCTATATTTTAGAACCACACATACTTTTTGAGACCAATGGAAGAAAGGCTCATTTGATCTGGAACTGAAATTTTCTGTAGTGCATAATCTAATTCAACCTCTCTGTATAGCTCACTTGAACAACTGAAACACAGAGAGCACAGAATGAGAAAGAGGTCCTTTAATCCTGTATAGATTATTGTAATGCCTGGAAACATCCTAGAGTATATTAACCAGATAATCAAAAAAGTATTGGCAAAATCCCCTGAGGGAGGGGAGAAAGCCCATGGAACTATTAAACCTTATAATCAGGGAATCCCCTGATATTGTGTCAAACTTTAGGGACACTCAAATCAATAGGCTATGCCCTTGATCATGAGGCTTACTCTTGTGAAGCTTATGTAGGTAGCATAGAAGCTTAGACTACCTATAGGCATGCCTAAGAGTTACTTCTGGAGGACCTCTGTTGTTGTTCAGATGTGGCCTCAGTATCTCTAAGCCCAACTCTGCAAGTGAAATCATTGCCTTCACCTTACGTGGGACATGACATCAAGGGGTGAAAGTCTCCCTGGCGATGTAGGAGAGGACTCCCAGGGATGAATCCAGACCTGGCACCATGGGATCAACAATTACATCCTGACCAAATGGGGGAAAAGAAGTGTAATTAATAAAGTATCAGTGGCAGAGAGAGTTCAAATAGAGTCGAGAGGCTACCCTGGAGGTTGCTCTTACACAAGCTTCAGGTAGACCTTACTACCTATCATAACCTGCCAACCCCCAACCAGGACCATTCCAGCCAATCCTAAAGAACACCTAGGGCAATTTATAAGATTCCACAAGGGTTCCAGGGACTAGAGTAACTTGCCAGAAACCTACAACCTCCAGATGGGTCTCTGGTCCAGATAAGTCCTGAAACCTAGCTCAGCCTCTCCAGAACATTGGATAGTTCCATCTCCCTACCCCATATTCATGACAGACTCTTCCAATATCAAAAATTTAGAATTGTCATAGCCCAAACAATCCCAATGAGAGGTATGGAAAGATCAAAGGTGATGGTGGAATTATACATAGAAGATAGGACTTAACAAATGAAAATGAATGCTGAATCATTAAATTGATATCTCTTTCAGTCTCCAGTATTTTAGAGCAGCTAGAAGTAAAAACATAAAATTGTGAAATTGCAATCCATGTCAAAGTCTACGTATGTTCTACAACTAATTATGGTGCTGTGCTTGGAAATTTATAGCTTTTATATATATATGTTATTGTTCACAAAAAAAGAAGGAAAAAAAGTCGATTGTGATGATAAAAAAGTATTAAGTCCTGTAGCCTTCTATATTCTGGAGCAGCTAGAAGGAAAAATATGAGAGGATCATATGGTAGCCCATGACAAACTCTGGAATCTATCTTGTAACCACTTTTTGAAGAGTGCTTTGAAAACTATTGCTTTTTTATTTCCTTGCTTTGTATATATGTAATATCGTACAATAAAAAAATTTCACTTGCAGAGTTGGGCTTAGGGAGAGTGAGGCCACATCTGAGCAACAACAGAGGTCCTCCAGAAGTAACTCTTAGGCACGCCTATAGGTATTGATTTTGTTCGATTGGTACTAGCATGAGCCAGGTCCAGCATACCACTGGAAAAGACGCTTGTCCACAGGGAGATTGCAGACCAGATTTGGAGACACGGTCAACAGCAATAACAACCACCACAGCAAACTTATAAGAGCAGTTGCAAAGCTGCCCAAGGAGGTGCAAAGAAACCTTTTCATTTGAGAGTATTTCCTAAAAGGTGGGCTCTGAGCCAGGTGTAGAAAATTAGGGCTGACTTTCCAGATGAGGAGGGTTCTGATGAAGGAAGGGAGATCTTTAGGGTAGAAATGGTATTGGTTAAGTCTTAAAGGTAGAATCTAGAGAGTCAGGCTTACAGTGAGATGGGACTAGCATGGAGACAGACCACATGATGACTCTGGTGTTCTTAGATCTTGGGCTCCGCAGTCTGAGAAATGTGGTATTGATTCCTCAATCTATCACTGACATCTAGGAGGTTTTATGACCTGTCTGAGTCTGTTTCCTCATCCATAAAATGGAGATGCATCTACCTTTCAGTGACATCATGAGGATTAAATGAGACAATGTAAGTAAGACATGAGCATAGGGTCTGGGATTAGTGAGGACTCATGAGTTATGGTTATTGCTGTTTGCCCTGCCCTCTCAGTACACTTAAGTGTCCCCGAGAACAGAGACTGCATTTTTCCATTTCCTTTTTCTCCACATTCTCCATATTCCATTTCCTTTTTCTCCACCACTTCAAATAGTCAATTTGACTGACAAAACCTCTCTGGGCCAATGCTGGACAACAGGGTGTTTGATGGTTGCCTTCCCTTTTACTCTTCCCAGCTCTGGTGACATGGGGCAACTCTGAGAAGCTTTGGGCTCACAGCCTTCTTATGCATGGTGGAGCCTGTGACCTGGAGAGTTCCCGAAGGGCTGCTGCACCCCCAATTCCACTCTTGTTTTCTCCTTCTTTCTTCTGTGCAGTGGCATCAGGAAAGGTCCTTGCATATGGGGATCCTTTTGTTTGTTCCATGCACATTTATCCAGCACCTGTGCCTCACTGATGATGTGAGTGGGTAGGTGGGGGAGGGGGTTATAAGTTGGTGCTTGAGTGTGGTAACAGAGGAGTGCATCCATGCTGTGGCATACTTGGGGGGAAGGCTCCACCTCAGCCTGTGCATCAGGCTTGTTTGTGTGACCTGCCAGGGTTTCCGCAAACCCTTACATAGTCCTTTCTAAATTTTCAAAAAAACAAATCTTTTAAGGCAATAAGGTGTAAAATCTCTTTTGAGAAAGGAGTACTAAAAGTATCAAACACATCAGATAAGATGTTGGTGTTATTAAATGGTTTACAATTGTCTCACTCCCTGCTCAGTCTTTCTGGAGCATTCTGCTGCATGTGAGCCCCTGGGCAGCCCATCGCTCCGGTGGTCCAAGTCTGACATCAGTCAGTGTTCGGCAGAAGACTACGTACCTAATCTTTCCCCTCTCTCTGTTGCTCCTTTTTTATCCTAGCTCTCTTCTTGCTCATTTTTCTTCTTCTCTCCCCCCCAAACCTGCAAAGAGCCCTTATGGACATTTCTCAATCCCCAGTAGTTCTCTGGCTTAAAGAATTGCTCATTTTCTTTCTTTTTTTTTCTTTTAAGATCTTTTTTTATTTTTCACATGGGCAGGCACCGGGAATCGAACTGGGGTCTTCTGGCATCGTAGGCAAGCAGTCCTGTCTGCTGAGCCACCGTGGCCCGTCCAAGAATTGCTCATTTTCAGTTAAAATTGTTTGCACTACTTTTCAGCCTCTAGAAGAAAATATTGGTCACAACTTGCCAGCAGCTTGCATTCCACTGAGAAAGATGGTCTGTCAACATCAAGACCAAGATTTTTCATCTGAGGTTTGTGAGTTGGAGGGGCTAGCTCTGGATACAGGAATAGGCATGGGTACCAACACATTTTGAGTTAGGGCAAGTCAGAATCCAAGGTAGACCAGCAGATGATCTGAAATTCTGGAGGCCAAGTCAAAGTGGTAGAGAAGAAACCAGAATCAGTGAGAAACGAGCTTCAATGAGCTAAGAAGGGGCTCAGTAATTAGGAAACGCAAAGGAACCAAAGAGGTAGGTCCCAGGGAAGGCCAGAAAGGATATGGAGCCTCAGCTCTGCGGTGGGGGGTGGGGGGTGCTTTCATCCCAGGCCAGTCCATGTCCCAGGCAGAGTTTCCTCCATGCTGCCCGGTAGAGTAAATCTGCCCCAGGCCACCTGGGAATGCAGAGGACAGGCAGTGCTAGGTGAGGGAATATATGGATGGAGCAAAAAGGCAAAAACTCACAGGAGTGCAAAGAAACTTGCATCAGCTTTTGACTTTTATTTCTGACTCTCTTTTCTGGTAGGTGGGTGTGGGGTGGGTAATTGAGTATTTTTTTCTAGTAATTTTCCAAACTTCATAAGAAGTGTGATCCCACTTGGCTCATGTTGGTGAGGACTTGCATTTTGATCTGTGTTTTCATTAGTGTGAACGGTTTTGCTGAGCCATTCACACTTTCTCCTTAGCTGAGTTGTGACCTAATATGCATATTTGTGACACTGAGTTCAAAGGATTTCTTTCCTTCTTTCCTTCCTTCCATGGTTGGACATTGCATTTGTGTAATTGTTTATGTTTTGTTCTTTCCTTGGAAGCTTAGAGCCAAATTGCAGCCCAATGCTTTGAGTGAATCCATCATTTTCTTCTTCATCTACCATAGTTAATTGAGGAGGGGAATATTCACAAGGCTAGTTTGACACACAGACTCTCTGCTTGTAGGCAGGTTGGATTCCTGGGCATTATCCATTCCTCTCCTGCCTCTGTTGCCTCTTCTTAACCAATGTCTAGAACTTGAGCCAGACAACATGAGGACCAGTGAGTGAATGAGGCAGCCAACCCTCACCTCCCGGTCACCAGGCAGTCCTGCCCTTCGAATAGAAGAAGTTGAGCTGCCTTTTCCTTGAATGCTCTAGAAGCCCTGCTATGAATGACACTAAGATGTCCATTGCTGTTAGGAAGAGGAAAGCCAGGGTGGGCCAAGATGGCAGATGGCTTGGAGTGGCATGCTGTTTCCAGGTCCTTCTACCTTTGTTGCCTGTGCCATTTGAAGCTGCTGGTTGCTGTTTTTAGCTTGGCTGTCCATGGGCCTGAGAGGAAAGCTTTTGTAGTCACTCAGGAATGCAGGGTATTTTTAGTGAAGAGATTCGGCTTCAGGCATGTGCATTGTGTTCTTCCAGTTAGAAGCTGACAGAGGAGGGCTGGGCATGGCAATAACTTGAGGTTCAGCAGGTTCAGCTGAGAAATACACAGAAAACAAAGCTGGGGATAGGTATAGGCCTGAGACCTTCTGGTCCCATGGAATTCTGATTTGTTTTAATCCTTGTCTCCTCAGAAGCTGGCTGCTGGGATGAAATGAAGATAGGCTCCAGGAAGGAAGAGAGAGGGGGAGAGAAACTGCCCCAGGAGTGAAGAACTACCAAAGAGTATCTACTGGGCCATGAAAACCATTTTTCTTGGACCTGGGGATAAAAGAACAGGGGCCAATGAAATGAAAACCCATTCAAACTCTTCTCTTGAACTTGACATCAATTTGTAGAATTTTATTTTTTGAATAATTCAAAAGAATGAATAAAATGAACAGATGTCTGCCCATCCATTTATTCATCCATGCTATAGTTTGAAATTTTGATCTGGAAGATTTATGGATCATCTAGCTTAGTCCGTTTGCTCATTTATCTTCCCTCCCGAATCCTAAGGCCCAACCTCTTCTCAAAGATGAAGAAACTGAAGCCCAGAGAGATTAAATGACTTGTCTAGGGAGATACTAACTAGCAGCAGCTTTGGGGCTATAAAGGAGATGTCTGAATATCAAATTTCCTGTTTTTTCTATTTTTGTATTTATATGGTTTGAAACATTTATGATGTCTGCTTTTGTTCTTATTTTAATTAACAAATTAAAATTACTCAAAAAACTCTGTAAGATAGGAGTAGGCTGAAAGTTGGAGCAGGGGCCATACCTAGAGTCTTGGAAGTAGGAGAATTTTTCTGATTTCTTTCTTGGCTACCTTTCTTGACTTCTTTCTACTTGCTATAGTTCCTCATTAATTGATACTGCTGCACAGAGCACTGGGCTGAGTCCATTCTCACAGATTATCTTGTGAACTACTCATAATGGCCAGGAAAGAATCAGTCCCAATTTTCAGATTAAAGACTTAGATGCCGAGGAATTAAGTGGATTCTTCAAGATCAGGCACCAGCCAGTGGCAGAACCAGAACTAAAAGCCAGGTGTGTCAGCTGCGAAGACCAGGGCTCTCTTCAGTGAACCTCAGCTGTTTTTGCAACACTTTGGGAACCGTGTTGTTTTGTGTTTTGGGCATGGTGGTGGGTGGGACTTCTGAACAACGAAGCGTGATATCTAGGTTCCTTGGCAAGAAGGATTTTCGCAGAAATTGAAGATGGATGTGTAGAAGGAGATGCAGTCTGCTCTCTCATCTCTTTCACTAATGAATGAAATGTCCGCTTCTCCCCCAGAAAGTTTTTTTCAGAATGGGTTTAGCCTGATCAGACCACTTTTTCCCTTGGACCCTCAGCTTTGCTTTATAGGTGCTCTAGTACCCTCAGCTGTCACCTTTGCCCCGGAGCTCTTTTTTTTTGTATGTTTTTATCTCCCAAGAGGATTTTTAAATATTCAGTTTAATGTCATTGAATGAACGTTGATTGAATATCTCCCAAGGAGCTAGGAGCTGGGAACTATTGGGTCACAGACATTGATCAGACTTTGGATCCCATGACAGGATTGGCTCTGAGCCTCTTGCTCATTCTTTTAACAGACACTGTGCCAAGCAGCCTCAATGTACTAACATTCTAGTAGGGGAGGGAGACAAGTACAGAAGGAACCCAAGCGTCCAGAGTTGCCTGTTGGCAGGGGCAGTGAACTTCACAATGGATTGACTGCTGAGCACAACCTGGCCCTACCTCCTTTTGAGAAGCCCCAGACCTGTTAGTGTCTCAAAGTCCCCAGGAGGCAACACACCTACCTGCCTTTCTCCTAAGCTTCTTCATATGAAGCAGGCTTCCACACTGAGCTCTTTCAAGGACCCTCTTCTTATTAATTGCAAAGATCAACATCCCATTACTAGTACTTCTGGACCTAAAATGATACTGGAAATAATGAGGAAAAAAACCTCTACAATTTTTCTGAGGGATTGTGGTCCCTAAATTGAACAGAAGGAGGAAAACCATAAGCTCCATCGGGTTAAGAGATGCATCTGTCTTGCTCATCTTTATACCTCCAGCTCCTAGTGTAGTCCATGATAAATACCTATGATGTTAACTGGACAAATAAATGTGTGAGAATGGATTTGTTAAATTATTTCATTCCAACAAAGTCATAGGGAGACCTATGGTTGCCTAAAGAGTTGAACATTGACATGCCAAAAAATCATTCATCATTGAGAGTAGGTCATATAGCAGTTAAAATTTTTTTTTTAAAGTTGGAATGCTTTCTATCTTTGGTATGTTCCTCTAGCTCCACTAGTCACCCTTTTCCATTATGCTCTCTGCCCTTACAGATCTCCTCAGTGGGCTCCCTTGCCCTCTGGCTTCTCAATGGGGTGTCCTGGTAGGAGACAGGAAGGGAAGAAGGTGAGATCCGGGTACTTTTTCCTCTGGCTCCCAATCCCTGAGGGGTCCACTCAGGCCGCCTGTGTCCAAGGACCCTCTTTTGTTTTGTACCCACTCTCTCCCATTTCCCCCTCAGGTCTCAGGCTGTTCCAGCCCTGGTTAATGCACTACCCTCTGGGGTTTCCCTGTACCTTGCCCACACCTTTTAAATACTTCCTATATTAGATCTTCATCAAATTATCCTAATTTGAGTGTGCCATATCTTTTCTGCATTGAACCTTGATCAATGGCACAGCTTCTCATGTCCTGAAAAGTGCTTTGTGGTTTCTCCTAGGCCATCCTAATGCCTGTGACTCTTCATTCCCTTGCATCTTCTTAACAGTATGTGAACTTGTTGATCCCATTAAATGAGTCAATCAAGTTGGAGATGTTATTTTTACAGATAAGTAAACTCTGGTCTTGGAAAAAAAAAAAGGAGAGACTGTTATATCATCCAGACACCAATGCACAAAAAGTTACTGAATTTGGTAATGATCACTGCAGGGGGTAGCCCTGCTTTTTGTTTCAAGAGAATACTGCACTGGAGGAGATAAATCCTTTCTGTTCCCTGCTAACTGAACCTCTCTATCTTAGTTCAGATTCCCTCAAAGCAGAGCTTGAGACAGAGATTTGGGTGCACCTGGCTCACTGCGGGAGCCCTTTCAGGAAGAGGGAGTGGGAGAAGCAGGGTAGTGCCAAGAAGGAGCTAAGCAAGCATGCAGTCTCAGCAAGAGTCTAGCCTCAGCCTCATCCCACAGGGAGCTCTGGAGCATGAATGGACCACAGGGATAGTGCCTCTGTTGGTAGCTCTGTGTCCTGTCGGTTATTGGCTGTGGGCTGCATGGGCAGGGGGCAGTAACTTGGGGCCAGGTGTCTGTTGTTCTGCTGAAGGCAATTTTTTGAAGAAGGGGAGATAACTCTGAGCCAAAATAGTCTCAACAGCTTGGGGATGAGTGCACCAGCCTGGTAAAGGGGAGCTGGGTGGGGCACCGTACAGGTCCACTGTTCCTTCTGAAACCTTTTTCCTCGAGCAGATGGTTAGCATTGTTTTCATTTCATTAGTCAACAAATATTTTTTCTCTCCTTCATTCCTTTCATACTTCCCTTCTTTCCTTCCATAAACATATAGTGAGTTCCTGCTATGTAAGGGCCAAAGAGATAGTCCAGAGAAATGTGAGGCACAGCATCCTTCTTGGAGGCTTACTATCTTTTTGTGATGTCATGACCTCCCAGTCTAGGCCATGTATGAAGTGATGTTTAATTAAATATTAATTTGTGTGTCTGAGATAAACGTACCCTAGGAGTTTAAAGAAGGCATTTAGAGTTTATTTTATTTTAGATTTTATTTTAGAAGATTAAATGTGAAACCACATGCCCAAAGCCACTGGTGAACTGATTGGGTCTTCCATTTCCCCTTCCCTGGGTCGTTCCACCCTTCTCGGGAGATACAAATCCCTATTTAATTCCGTTCACATCGCTGATTCAGTACACATCCCTATTTAATTCAGTTCCTTTTAGGCCATGTAAAGGTTCTGTTTCAACAAAAGGCTCCGTGGGGGGGACTCTGCAGATTCCCACTCGTTCTGCCCTAAAACAATGGGGTGGAGACAGATTGTGGGGAGTCAGGTGGAGGCCGTGGCCACCCTGCCTGAAAAGGCACAAACACTCCCTTTCAAGTCTGTGGCCGTAACCCAATCCCTCTTTCAGCTCTTTTTAGGGAATGAAACCAGGTGGAAAAGAAGGGAGGGGGCCGCGGGCGGGGGCGGTGATGAGGAAGACCATGGCATACGGAAAAATAATTCTTTCCTCCTCTGCGAAACGTGCGCTTTTGATGCTACCCACGTTTGCCTCTGCCCGTCTCTCCTTTCAGTGCCAGTAGAGGTAGCCATTTGGAGCACTAGACCCTAAGGCCAGGTTGATAAGAGTTGTAAGAGGGAGGACAAAAATCACACTTTAAGGCAAAAGCACTTTTCTCCAGTATCTCTGGCTCGTTTCCATTCAACCTGTAATCGGTATCTCCAAGTCACAAAATGTCGGATTGGAGCTGCTGCTACTGGAGAGAAGGGGAATTGGCATTGGTTCTTGCCCATGGCAGTGATCCTGAAAGATTTCCTGTTTAACATTTTATTTGCATTAAAAAAAAAAAAGGCAGTATCTCCGAGTTGCAAAGAATTCAGGGTGTGTACACCTGCTTGTGGTACGCCTGAGTTGAGGGTGGCATGGCAGGAGCTTCCATGCTGCACTGAAATCGACTCCTCAACAGCAGCCATTTTCAACAAGATCCTGTGTTTGCTTGGCAAAACCCAGGATTGGAAAAACAAAAGGTTTTCTTGCCAGATTCCATTAATTTCAGCAGCAGCAGCAGCAGCAGAGGCAATCTGGTTCTCTCAGATGGATGTTTGACAGGGATGGCCAGGAGTGAGGTTTGGGAGTCTTGTGGAGTCTTTTTCAGGGAAAGGCTAGGCTCTCTCTTTCCTCCTTATCCTAGATGTTCTTGCTTGGACACCTAACCCTGTGTTTTCTCGCCAGACACAGTGGCTGATGAATGAACCAGTAACGCCACCTCACAGAGAAGTGGGGGGTGGGGGTTGTGAGAGGGAGCAAGAATATGGAAGAAATGGACACTGTGGGGTCACGATGGAGACGTCTCCTCTGACCCCATCAGGGGATGTGTCGAGGGTCACCCATCATCTGCTGGGGCTGGAGCAGGTCCAAAGGGCCTGGTGCTGGAATGTAAGGCCAAAGGGTGAGTCCAGAGGTGTCTGCTGGAAAGCAGGAGCTGCTTGGTTATAAAGGCTGAGGCAGCTGGAGCAGCCAGTGACCCGGCATGAGCAGGAAGGGGGCTGGTGAATTTCCACTGGCCCACGTTGGACTTAGTTTGGGTGTGACCCATCTGGGATCTTTTAGGTGTCCTCTAAGCTGGAGCAGGGATAGACACTGAGATGCCCTGCTCATGGGCTCAGTCCTAAAAGCTGGACCTACAATTTGATCATGATAGTGGATACAGGACTATTTGCATTTTCTTAGATTTTATGATCAGGGCAGAATGTTTATAGAACTGGTAGGATCCAAAACCATTCCTGCCAACCCTAAAGAACATGTCGGGCTCTATCTAAGGTTCTACAAAGGTTCCAGGTACTATGATTACTTTCCAGAAACCTCAACCTCCAGATGGGTTCCTATGCCAGGTAAGTCCTGAAACCCAGAGGGAGCTTCTCCAGAATATCAACTAGTTCCATCTCCCTATCTTACTACTGACACCTCTTTCTTACATGAAAAAGTTAGAATGGGCATAGCCCAAAATATCCCTAAAGATGGAGAGAAAGAGCAAAGGAGAAAGTGGACTTACAATAGAGAAGATAGGATTTAACAAATGAGTGTGACTGCTGAATTCTTATGTTGATATTTCCTTTAGACTTAAGTTTTCCAGTTTAGGAAAAACCTAAAACTGTAGAACTGTAATCCATATTGAACTCTGAAATCTGTTCTATAAACTAATTGTTGCAATGTGCTTTGAAATGTATTACTTTTTGGTATAAATGTTATATTTCAGAATAAAATAAAGTAAAAATTAAAAAAACAGAACTTGAAGATTTCTCAGTAAAAATTAAAAAAAATTAAAAAAAAGAACTGGTAGGACCAGTGAGTATGCTACTAGCACACTGAGCTCACCAGTTGATAACCAGCCTTCCCTAGGAAGCCAGAGGAAAGGTGGCATATAGGCTGATGGAGAGTTGGAACCATTCACATGTAAAGAGTTTCTTATCACCCCACGGGATAGAGGGTGCCATTGGATTAGATCACTTCCCCAAACTCTCTCAACTCTCTACATGGACTGCAAGTGGCTAAGCGATTATTAAAAAAAAACAACAGGTAGCAACAGCAACACCCTTACTCCTCAAACCCCAAATAGCGCACAGCCCTTTTTTGAAGCACAAAATTAGTCTAATGGTGATAACGAGGGATGATGAGAAAAGCAGCTCCACTTAAAGTACTTGATACAGTGCCTTGCATTTAATCCTCAGTCATTCCTGAGTTGTTTACTTTATTTTACCAATGAGAAAACTGAAACTTGAAGGCCTTCACTTGCACACGGTTACATGAAGCTGGGACTTTTGCTTGCAGGTTTGCCTACCTGCAAGGCCTAGTTGAAGAGCTCAGAAGGTGAGGGAGTCCTGGGGCTGGAGATCCTCTGCTCACCTGGGTGAGGTCCTCCCTGGAGGCCTGGAGTATCCCAGAGATGGGCTCACCCTACCAGGCACCCATGCTTGATGCTGGAAACTACATCAGGGTTCCTTACTCTTTTTAGGGGCTTCCAGGGGACAGACTGTTTTTTTGTATGTGTGTGAGCATGTGTAAGTATGTGTAAGCATATGTCTGTGTGCATGAGAGAGAGAGGAAAGGGAGAGAAAGAAAGAATGGGAAAGAGAAAGAGGGAGGGAGAGAGGGAGAGAGAGAGAGAGAGAGGCTGTAAAGGGAGGCAGGATTCCTTGGACTAGATTACTTGGAAAGCTGGAATGGATTAAAGAGGTCATGCTTTTTCTATTAATGGAAACATCTCATTCCCTTCTGCATAAGAGTGAAAGTGAAGAGCTAAAGAAAGGATAGAAAGGGATTGAGACAGAACAGAAACCTAGCCTGACACTTATAACTATTGTCCGGAAGAGTCTGAGAATTGCATGAAAGAGCTTGTTTGTTGCTCTCTGGGGCTTTGATGTGTATCCAACACGGAATCAGACCATGGGAACTTTATTTTTTCTGAGATTCTAAAGATGCTTAACAACTATCCTTTGATCCGTTGGTTGACTACTTAAGATTACGGCAAGCATGTTGCCCCATTTGACGTTGGCCCTTTAAAATGTGTTCCTTCCTAGTGTTTTAGAATCTCCTTTGCGTACATATAGTTTGTTTCCCATTTTCTAAGTTGGTGATCTCTTCTTGCCCTGTGCTGGGCTGGGTATGTTTGACCCTTGACCCTTTAAGATGAGTAAAAAACTTCCATGAGCTGCATGGTACAGATGTGTATTGCTCTTGGACTATCGGTGTGATCTCCTACATTTTCCAGCACCCCCCTCATTAGGCAGAGCCACAGGACTGTTCTAGCTGATGGGTTCTGAGCAGAAGTGATTTCTTGTCTAGACCAAAGCAGATAAGAAGGGATGTGAGTTCTCTGTTGTTGAAACCAACTGTGCTGCCACGTGCTGAGATGTTATTATTACATGGTGAAGGGGGCCCTGCCCATCTGCAGCAGACTCTGAATGGGCAAGAAAAGGTATGTGTGAGGTCAGTGAGCTTCAGGATTCATTGCTACACCATAGCCCAGCCTAATGTTCTGAAAGAACATTCCCTATGGGTTTTTATCAATCCTTCTATTTTTGAGGAGGTGGAAAGATGTATTATTACATTGAAGAACACATTTCTAGCATATGGATGGCCATTCTGTTTGCCCTACATTGCCCTTGTTCTACTCCAATGGCATGACATGGTCCTTGTCACCAGTGAAAATATTGAATTTATGCCTTTCTGCATTCTACAAGTGCATAGTGGGTACTTATAAATGCTGTTGAATTGAGGTGAATGAAACCAGATTCACTGGAATGTAAGCTCCATGATGTAAGGACTTCCGCACATAGTAGGTACTTATTAAATATTCATTGAATGAACCTATAGCTAGAGATCTTGAAGCTCCATTGATGATTGAATCTGAGAGTCTTCAAGGACTTGCCTTTACTGCTGGCAGCACTGGGAAACACCTAAGACATCTGTTACACTGACTGCATTATGTGAGATTGTTGCTAACTCTTTTTTAACTTTGAGAGCCTTTTCCAAATCTAGTCATACTAATTCTGGGTGAAAATAACTGACATGAAGCTGAAGTTAAAGTCAGAGGTTGCAGTCTATGTGCCAGGAAAGATGGGTGCTCCCATGAGACTTGTCATGATCAGTGCCCTCATACCCCTTCGGTGCTGATGGACAGGTTGGTGGCACATCCTATAATGGTGATTCCATGGATTGTCTTATTTCCATTTCATGGGTCTTTTATGCAGATACTGTTATATCATAAGTCCCAAATTCCATAGGGAGGGATTGGGTTATTATTGTTTTTTGATAATAACACTTATTGAGCAATGCAATGTGATAAGTTCTATGATACAAGCATATTCTGCACAGTGCTATAGGTAATAGAATGACTTTTTCTCTCAAGGGGCTGGTTGAAGAGCTGGAAAGATGAAGGGAGCCATGATATGAAGGGTACATTACAATGGATTACTTTGAAATTTGCCAATCATGGTGCCATGCCTTCCATTATCAAGTTCAATTAAATCCCACACATTTATTATGGCTTTACCAGGGCTAGTACCAATCTCTGTCTAATAGGAATTCACATAACTCCAGTTCACACAATTGATGAGAATGTAAGGTATGTTCTGAGGATACCATGCCAGAACCCTGAATAGAGTGTTAAGGGTTAGGACGAAGGTGAAATTGCTCTGAAAGGGAGGGTCAGTAAGCCTTCTCAGTGACATTGTTTGAATTGAGCTTTGGATGATGACTCAGTTTTTGGCCAAAGAGGAAAAGATGGGGAAGTGGAGGCTCTTCCCGAGACATGGAACAACCCCAGAAAAGACAAAGAGGTAAAAAAGGCATGAGCCTTTTGCAGCTGAGGAAGGTAGGTTTAATATTCAACTTAATTGATCTGTGAAAGAATAAAGGAATACCAAATAGGGTGTGGCCCACATTTATTGTGTGTCTCCCATGTTTTGGAAACTATGGAAGTATATAGTATGGTATTCAGATATGGTCTCCAGGGGACCACAGGCAAGTCTGCTATATTATATTGCAGTGCTTTAAATGCTATGATGGAGGGGTCATATGAGGATTCTGGAGCCCAGAGCATTGATTTGAGGCAGTAAGGAAGAATGGCTCTCTGAACGGGTGTGCTTATTTTTAAGACTGGGAGACTTGAGCATGTTTAAGACCTATGCTGAGGAAAAGGAGGCAGCAGACAGGAAGAGAACGAAGATGGAGGAGAGGGAATTGATGGATGGAATGTGGTGTCTGAAGAGGTTCAGAAAGTGGAATCCAGAGCCTTGGTAGAAGGAACCACCTTAGACAAGAGGGAAGATGCTTCCTTCAGGTAAGCAGAAGGAAGGAGGAAAGGTCTGGTTATAGTATAGACAGGTTAGTGGTGGGGAGGAAGCTGAGGCAGCACTTGCCCTGTGGCCTCAATATTTTTAGTGAAGAAGGAGGCAAGTCTGAGATGAAGTGAAGGGGGAGAGGGCCAAGGAAGGCATTTTGAGGAAAGAGATAATGTTCAGAAATGTTGATTAGGAGAATGGAGAGGGAGGGACTTGGCAGCAGGGTTGAAATTGGAGACCACAGATTCATGGCGATTCATGGCGATTCATGGCAGTTCCAGTCCAGATGGGTTCATGATTTCCTCCGGAAGCCCTCAGCAGCCTGGCTGCAGGACAGGGGAGTTTGATGGATCCAGAGTTCAGGTTTCCAAGTCAGGGAAGATCAAACGTAATGGTGAGGAAGTTACTGAAGGGACAGATTACGAGGTCTTCATTAGAAAGGAAGGGATGTGAAGCCAGAAAGGATGTGATAGAAGAAGAGAAAATTAGCTTGCCATGGACAAAAAATATTAAGGAGGCAAAAAAAAAGTAATTGATTAATTGAGAAAAAGAAAAATAAGAGGGTTATCTGTGGTTAGAACAGGGGATTGACTTTAAGATTTAAGATGTTGAAAAGGCTCAAGGTGTGGCCACGGGAATGCAGATTTGAAGGGGTTAGAGTCAATGGACTAGACCTGGCTCAAGAGTCATGAAGCTTAGTGTTGAATGGGTGGTTCTTATATCCATGAACTCTCCCTAGAAGATGGCAGGACAGGGATGGAGTGTAAGACGGACATATGGATGAAGGGGAGTGACAAAGAAATCAGAGTACATGACCTCCCTCTCTTCCTGATTGCTGTCATTTCCTGGCTTCTTTCTCCACCCCTTTCATATATCCAACTGTTTACCTCTCAATCCCAGTCCTTAAAGCAGGCGTTTTTAAATAAAGGTAAGCTTTTCTGAATTTCAGAGGATCTGGGGAAAGCAGTAGTGGGAAGTCAAATGAGGAGGAAGAGAAAGTAGCTGTGGGATGAGAGCATAGGTAGCAGAGGAGAAGACTCATCTGGACCAAAGGTGTTTCTGAGTTGCTTGAGGCCTCACAGAGAATGATGCCCTTAATCTCCTGTAGTACAGCAGACCACTGAGCTTTTGCTTAAAGCTATGGATGGAACATTAGCAAAGACTGCTTCATGCCTCCATAGAGCTCAGATTTTCCTGGATGGATGGGGTGTTGTGGCCTGAATCAGCATAGAAGATGCTGATGTTTTCAAGGTCTTCTGACCATGGCTAAGTGCATACCTTAGCCAAGATGGAGGATGGGACTGACTTGATCCCTGATGGGAGAAATGGGACACTCCTGAGCATCTTGCCTGGTAGAAGTTGTCCTCAAGTGGCTGAATGGTTTGGTTGAAGATGCAGCAAATATTTCATATGGCATATAATCGAGTGCTAAAGATAGGGACATGGAAGGTACTGTGGGTAGTTAAAATGTAGTGGTCAAGGAAGATTTCTTGGAGGAGCTGGGTCATTAAAAATGGGTGCCTTGCTACAGTCTGGGAGTGAAGGTGGGCTGGGCACAGCAGAGAGCAGTGCATCAGAGAGGCCAAACACTGGGCCAGATTAAAAGGTCACTTAGTTGCCTACCTGGCTTCCAATAGCGACACCTATGAGCATGGGTTGAGAGAGGGTGGCAGGCATATCAGGGAACAGCAAGGGACTTGGTGAGTTATGCACTCTCCAGATTGGCTGCAGTCTATCATATTGACCTCTCTGCATCTTTTGTGTGTTTTCAGAATTTTTATTGCTCACTCCCTGTGTTCCCAGTTGTTTTCATAATGGTACAGGATAGCTGCTATAACCAACCACCTCCAGAAGCCTCGGTGGACAGAGGGATAGGCTTAGGCTAGGTCCCAGTGGTTTTGTTTGCCTCACAGGTTCATGCTTGCCCACCTAACAGGGAGTGCTCTGGGAAGTCCTCATTAAGCCCCACCTGCAGAAACAAATTCTAGTCTAGGCCATCAGTCCTTAAATCTGCAGGCAGATGGCAGATGGAATTAGTTGGGGTGAGGGCCCAGGGAGAGGGAAAGTCTCACAGTTATGGTGTGGAAGATGAGGAGGAGGAAGGACGAAGACACCTTTGGGTCATTTCTTTGTTGAGGAAGCCTAGTGTCCCGAGGGCCCAGCGAGAGGAAGAAGAGGAATGGGTTGCAGCTCCTGGTTACCTTCGCTCAAGATTTTCCTCGGCCCCAAAAGAGCCCTTGTCCCCCTGCGGTTGTTCCCTAACCTCCTAAAATGCATCCTGTTTGGGTGCAATTCCCGCATTGTGTAGAGAGCTCTGTCTGCCCCTCAGAAGCTGAAGTGGGGCAGATGTACCCTCCCCTGCCCCTTAGTATCTGTGCACGGGCAGTTGACTTTGGCTTAGCCAATTTGATGTTACCATCTGTCTGGAGTTTGACATGTGGAAGGTGCAGTGAGAGTCCTGAAGGGGTATTGTGTGTTCGGTGACAGAGTGACACCAGGGCCAGAGGCCAGGCTGTGTCTGGGGAGACTTGGCTGCTGCCTTCCAGCTCTGGGCCACCTTGTTCGGTCTGTTCACTGGTTCTCTAGCATTCCCATCACCTCTACGAGCTCCGGTAATCCTTCTAGTAAGTCTGTTTTCTATTGACATTAGAGATGCTTTTTGTTGTTGGCAATTGAGAACTCTGGCTCAGGAGCATTTGTCTCCAGCCCACAGTGCTCTTTCTTTCTTAAATTCAGAAGCCCTTGGTCATATATTGCTCTTTGACTGAATTGAGTTTGTAAATCTTATCTTCCTATGTTTTAAGCTCCTTGAGGGAAGGGATCATGTTAAATATTTCCTTCCCAACAGTGCCTACCTCATTTTGTTTGCTTTGCAAATATCCATTGAATGAATTAAATACATGAATAAACATGTGGCTGGGCATGTGTATTCATTATCTATTGTGGCATAACAAATACCACAATACTAAGTAGCTTAAACAATAATAAGCATTTATTTATTATCTCACACAGTTTCTAGGAGTCAGGAATTTGGAGTGGCTTTATCAGGTTGGTTCTGGTCTCTCATCAGGTTGCAGTCAGGATGTCTGCTGGAGTATTGACTGGATATGGAGGATGCACTTCCAAGAAAGCTCATCCACATGACTGGCAGGTAAGTGCTGACCATTCGCAGGAGTCCTCGGTTTCTATCCAAGTGAATCTCTTTCTTGGGCTACTTACATATCCTTGAAACATGGTGGCTAGCTTCCTCCAGGGCAAATGAATCAAGAGAGAGTGAAACAGAAACTGCAATATCTTTGATGATCTTGCCTCAGAAATCTTGCTCCTTCGTTTCTGCAATATCCTATTGGTTACACAGGTCAACTTTATTCAGTATGGGAAGGGACCTGAATACCAGGAGATGAGAATCCCTAGGGCCATCTTGGAGAATGCCTACCTCAGCATGGCTTGTAAAGACAGCCAGGAATGGATTTTCAGGGTCAGAGCCTAACTCAGTCAGATATCTTGGAGATCACAGCGAAAGTTAAAAAAGATATTGGCGATGTGAGTTCCAACCATTAAAGCCAGGGGTTCTGCCTTCTGTGGTTGGCCTTAGCTAGGGGTTAAAAGTGAGGCAGACTCTCAGCATCCATGTTGAGATCCTGATACGCCAAGGGGGTGAGTGGGGAAGGGGGACCTGGGTAGACGTGTGAGAACGTGGTCAAAGGGACCTCAGCCAGGGCTTCTCACTTCCAACAATATTTCTTTAACCTTTACTCTTCTTGTTCTGATTATGACACGTTCTTCTCTTACTGTTTGGATCTAGGAAGGGGAGAGAAAATAAAAGTATGAAAGATCTTCTAAGATGGTCCATGATTCAGAACACGTAACAAAGCAGGAGTTGGATTAAGGCAGGTGCTGTTGGGGGAAGCTTTCTTTATAAGCTGACAAACCCAACAATACCATGTTTGCTTTAGACTTTAGGACCAGACACCCCTTTCCCTTCCCCCAGTGGTACTCTGCCCAGTGTGTCCCCTGGAATTGTTGACCCTTTTGCAGTGGGTGTGGGGGACATCAAACTAGCCTTTGCTTGTTTCATCTGCAAAGGTAGAATGTCAAAATAGGACCTGTCCTATCCAATGATCCATTCATTGACTTAATTGATGGTTCATTGATGATTAACTAATTCAATTATTAATTCAAAGATGGCCCTGGGCAAAGCTTTGCAGTTGATTTCTTACCTCTTCAGTATTAAACTCTACTTCTACACTCTTCCCAGGAATCCTGTGCTTTTCCTAAAGCTGAAGCTCTTTCAATCAGGTGGAAAGAATCAGCTACATTAATTCATTCCAAGTTATTCATACTGTTATTAGTGACCTAATGGATTTCTCTTCAAAAAAGATATTTGCATCTAAAAGCAGGATGTGTAAAGCTCAGCAATAGCTCTCTAGTGCTGGGTATTGCCTTTTTTTTGTTGTAGTGAGGGCAAGACTTCTTGTATCTTATAGCTCATCCCAGAGAAGCCAGAACGCTTCTGCTTGAATCAGTCAGGGACAAGTTAACCCAGGGAGCCAGCTTTTCCATGAATAGTCTGAGGTAGGGATAAGGTTGGGGTTGGGGACAAGAGAAATGGAGGGAACAACATCTGCCCTTGGGCAGGAGAAGGCTGGGGGAGGGGACTGGCTTAGTCCAGGGGTCCCTCCTGGGGGTGGAGTCAACCTTCCTGGGGGTCTCATTGATGCCAATCTGAAGAGTCTGGAAAAATGGAATCCCTGGGACACCTCCCCATCATCATTATTATAATAAACTCCAGGATTGTTGCCTCGGTGCCTCGGGCTTCAGGAATGCAGCCTGTAATTACCCGGCTTCTAAATGTTCATGGTGATCGATGATGAGGCCTCATGCATCAGACCAGTTAAATTGCTGTGTGACTCGGCTGCAGTTTAACTCGGCAGAAAATGCACTAAAACTTGGCAAATGTAGAGAATGTGAACTATTTGGGAATTGTTAATTTTTAGCACAACATGGAAATTGCCAGAGAAACCTCTGGAAGGGAAAAGTGAAGTCACTTGAGTCTTGGCCCACAATTTGATTATCCATGACCACCTCTCTGTTTTTGCCTTCCTGGCCCCATGTTGTCCAGACTGGAGCCTGCGGGCAGCGGGGATGCAGGTGAAGGTGTCTGGGTGGGTGTGAAAATAAGTAGGTGTCCAACAGAATCACAGACATTGAAACAGGTTCGCTGTTGGATGCTGGAGATAAGGATGGCCTCGAGGCAGAGACTTGGCCTCTGTCCTCCAGGCATTTATGTCTGATGGGAGCAGACCTACCCGCATCTATTTCAGCAGTCACACTGGGGTTTGACTAATCTAGCCATGGAGTATGTGGGAATTGTGAAAGGGTTTCCAGAAGATACCGATGTCTAAACTGGATGTTGAAGGATGCATAGGATTTGGGCAGGCTGAGGGACATGTTGGCTGTCATGGCTATGGCTCAGTAAAGGGAAAGGCAGGTTGTTAGGAGTGCAGCAGAATTGTGAGATTGGTGTCTGGGGGAAATGGGAAGGAGAAGATGAGAGGGTGACACTAGAAAGGAGTTGAGGCCAAGCTGCAAGTCCAGGTTCACCCCCCTTTCCAAGGAATGAGCGCTAGTGAATTTATTTACCTGGTCTTTACCTCTGTCACAGTCCAGCTGCCACACCCACACCCTGGCGTTGGGCCCCAGCTATGTTTGAACACAGATCGGTCAGGCAGGGTCTGGCCTGTTGGGCCTGAGTTAGCAGAACAACCGTGCTGGACAGCAGCTGGATGGCTTCAGAGCTCCAAGGCGCAAAACGTCCTTGAAGACGGCCTCTGGTCTCTCCTGCCCACTCCCCTCCCATAACTTACGTTCTGCAAGGGGTCAGCCTTGGCTCCAGAGAACCTGACCTCGGGGTGGAGACCCGGCGGCAGGGTGGTTTGCAGGAGGTCTGCAGCTGGCGACGTGCAGGCCTGGGGCAAAGGGCTCCCTGGGGGCTGCTCTGTTTGCCTGGGACAGATATGTGATGTGGCACCTCCCCTCACCCCGCGGACCGGCTGCTGGCCCTCCACAGCGGGACCAGAGGGCTCCCACCGGCCTCACCCTGACTGTCCTTCTCCCCGCTGCCTTCCTTTCATTTGCAAGGCCCCGACTGCTTCCAGATCTCCTTATACATTTCCGATGAATCTTTATTTCCAGATTAGTCACCATGCACACAAAATGGAGCGTCCCTGATTTGAGGAGCAAAAACAGTCATTACTAGATTGGTTCTTTCTCGCAGAATGTGGAGGAACAAACAATGCCACACAATTTTCGTTTGTACAGCGTCTTTCAAACCACGCAATGCCCCGGGCACTCTGCAGAGTTGCTGTAAATAATACAATAACCGAGATAAACATTTTAAACATCTTTGCATCGAGCTTCATCATGCCGTACTCGGCCCAGGAGCCTGAAATGGAAGAGATGAGGAAGGCACAGGCTCATAGACCCTGCAGGAAAACCAGTGGGGTGCGGCAGGAGGGGAGGTGGCACAGGCTTGGAGGTGGGGGGCTGCCATCGAGAACAGCTGCATCAAAATAAGGTCCAGAAATAGGGCAAGCAGGATAGAGAGATGGGTGGGGGGTGGTCCTGGACTGGGTGCAGGAGCCCAAACAGGCTGAGCTCATGTTTCAAGGGGGCCTCTTCTTCTTAACCTAGTTAGGGGTTGCCATAGGAGGAAGGCAGAAAGGGATCATCCCTTTCCTCAAAGTCCTCACAGTATTATACAATGAACACAGCTGGCTGGGTCCTGGCTTTGAGCCTTGGTTTGGTCTCCCTGAGACTTTTGTTTTTTTCCCATGTGGAGGTGGGGGTGGTGGTGGTGTTGGTTTTTGTGAGGTTTAACTGAAATCATAATTGCAAGGTGCCTAGAACATTATCTGGCATGCAGAGTGCTCATTAAATGGCAGTGGTTATGATTGATTGCTTTCTTTTTTTTT
>PVIY010026806.1:0-34933 GCA_004026745.1 Myrmecophaga tridactyla | reverse complement strand
GCATCGATTTAGAAAAAGAAATAAAAAGACATCAGAAAAAGAAATAAAACGATAATAGAGAAAAAAAGATTATACATACCATACCCCTTACCCCTTGCTTTCACTTATCATTAGCATTTCAAACTAAATTTATTTTAACATTTGTTCCCCCTATTATTTATTTTTATCCCATATGTTCTACTCTTTTGTTGATATAGTAGCTGAAAGGAGCATCAGACACAGGGTTTTCACATTCACAGAGTCTCATTTAGACATACCATCAATTTTAATATATTGACCATTGCTCCAGGTTTTTTTCCAGTTAGAATTTGCTAATTTCATGTATTAAGTGATTATTTGTAAATTATTTTACATTTAAGAAAAATCAAATTGTGAAAATATCAGTTTAACTTCTTCCTTTCAAATATTTATATTTTTCTCCCTTAATGCCATTGTCTAGGGCCCCCTATAAAATGTCAGTTATAAGTTATAATAGTTGAGGTACCGTTGATTAATTTTATCAAATGCTTTTATGCATCTATAAAGATGTGTATTTACATCTTTATGTATGTGTATTTGTTTTTGTTTTTGTTTTTAATGTGGCAAATATTACTGATTAAATCACCCTTATATTTCAGAAATAATCCTAGATTATCTTCTTCTATATCATGGTATATTCTTATATTTTAATGTATTTTTGGGGTTCTATGTTCATGAGATGCTTGTCTGTATTTTCACTTCCTATAATGATCTTTCCGATTTTTCATAGCAAGGAAAAGATTAGTGAGATGAATTTCTCATTTTTTTAGATTCCTTAAGATTTTGTGTTATTCTGGGAATTATGTATTCTTTAAATATTTGGAATAATTCACCAGTGAATCTATCTGAGCCTGATGTTTACTTGGTAGACTGTTTTAAATTACTGTTTTATTCTTCAATGGATAAAGGACTACTAGAGATTTTTTCTTCTTTATTCTATTTTGGTAAAAGTTTTTAAAGGAAATATTTATGTTTTAAGAGGTAATTTATGTTCTCAGATATATACAAAAACATCAGTTCATGCTACTCTTTTGTTACGTGTTTTATTTGAAGTATATGTAGTTATGTCCCCTTATTTATTCTTAACTTAGTGTTTTCTCTATTTTATTGTTGTTCTGTCTTGGTAAGGGTTTATCAGATTTATTATTCTGACAAGCAAAGCATCTTTTGGAGCTGTATATACACACATTTACATATATGTATATATGTGTATATATAATATTTTCAGAATTGTTAAAACCACTGTGAAAAAAAGACACTCACTGAAGTTCAGTATTTGTTTTGACTTCTTTTTGTCTTTAAGAGCATACCATCAAAATCCATTTTCTTGGCCGTGTGTAGGTTGGAAATATATAGTTTCAGGTGACCACTGTCAATGTATATAGTCACATGCCATTAGTTAATGACAAATATGTGGAACCATAGAAGGTAATTGTTCTAATTTGCTAGCTGCTGAAATTCAGATACCATGAAATGGTCAGCTTTTGACGATGGGAGTTTATTACTTACAAGCTTACAGTTTTGAAGCTAAGAAAAATGTCCAAATCAAGGTGATGCTTTCTTCCCAAAGACCAACTGCTGATAACCGTGGGCTCCTCTGTCACATGTACAATTAAAAAACAAAAAACTTCAGTTACAAGTGAATATACCCATCCTTTATGTAAATAATAACCAGCATATGAGATAAAAAGATCTCATTCTCACTGGTGACAAAACCCACAAAATACTTAAAAGACTCACATGGCAAGGCACATGGCAGCATCTGCTCCCTTCTCTTCTGCGTTTCCTTGTTTTCAGCTTCTCGCTTCCATGGCTTTCCCTCTCTCCCTTTCTCTCTGAATTTCATTCTCTTATAAAGGACTCTAGTAAGAGAATTAAGACCAACCCTGTAAGATCCTACTCACCAAAAGATCCTAATTACAATCGGTCTACACCTGCTAGAATGGATCACCTCTAAATGCGTACTTTTTGGGGGTCCGTACGGTTTCAAACCATCACATGATTGTTTTCAGATGGGTAGTTTTCAAGGAGTAAGGATTTTTTAAATGAGAATTTGGAAGGATTCAAGTAATAGCTTTCTCATCTACTTGGAAGTTGCTTTTCTTACTGCATTTTGTCATTTGGAAATTCCATGTGTGTTGTAGCTATGTGAGGATTACTCAGGTTTTAGTGATAAATTGTTTGTCTTAATTACGCATGAGGGATTTGGATCTAGTGTAGCATGGAAGTATTGGTCCTTCATCATAGCATGATCAGTTTATAAAAAGGACTTTATAAACTAGACTTTATAAAAATTAAAAATGTTTGTGCTTGAAACGACACTATTAAGAAAGTGAAAAGACAACCCACAGAATGGGAGAAAATGTTTGCAAATTATATTTACAAATATAAGAGATTTGTATTTAACATATAGAAAGAATTCTTGCAACTCAATAAAAATAGCCCAATTTTTAAATGGGTAAAAAAGCTGAATAGATAGTTCCCAAAAAATAAATATATATATATATACAAATGACCAGTAAGCACATAAAAAAAAGATGCTCAACATCATAGTTGTCAGGGAACTGCAAGTCAAAGATAATAGCAGGTATTGGTGAAGATGTGGAAAATTAGGAACCCTCATGTACTCCTGATGGGAATGTAAAATCGTGCAGCCATTGTGGAAAACAGTTTGGCAGTTCTTCAAAAAGTTAAACAGAATTATCATGTGACCCAGCAATTCCACTCTTAAGCATATACCCAAAAGAAAAGAAAATGTATGTTCACACAAAACTTGAACACAAATGTTTATAGCAGCATTATTCACAGCAGCCAGAAGGTGGAAGCAATTCAAATGCTCACCAAACTGGCAAATGAATAAACAAAATATGGTATATCCATATAATGGAATATTTTTCAGCCATAAAAAAGGAACAAAGTGCTGATACAGTCCATGACGTTTATGAACCTTGAAAACATGCTAAGTGGGGATAAAAAACGGTTTCAAAACACCACATGTTATGATTCCATTTATATGAAATGGCCAGAACAGGGAAATCTATGGCAAGAGAAGGTAAATTAGTGGTTGCTTAGAGCAGGGGTAGGGGATAAGGATAGAGGAGGTTGATAACTAAAATGGTACAAGATTTCTTTTTGAGATGATGAAAATGTTCTAAAACTGACTGTGGTGATGATTGCACACCTTTGTGATATACCAAAAACCAAAGAATTGTACACCTGTATTAGTGAGGGTTCTCTAGGGAAACAGAGCCAACAGGAGATATCTGTAAATATGAGATTTTATGAAAGTACCTCACACAACTGCATGGATGCAGGAGTCCAAATTCCATAGGGCAAGCCATGAGTTGCAACAATGATGAAGGTTTTCAGTGAATTCCCCAGGAGAGGCTGGCTGGCTGACTAAAAAGTTCTCTCTTCTGATTGCTGATATTGTCACCTCTCCCTTAAAAGTCTTCAACTGATTGGATTAAATCCAACTGTGCTGGTTGAGAGGATGTATGTACCCTTGAAAAGCCATGTTTTAATCAAAATCCCATTTCATAAAGACAGAATAATCCCTATTCAAGACTGTATGTAATTAGGTCATCTCCTTGGAGAGGTAACCCAATCAAGAGTGGTTGTTAAACTGGATTAGGGGAGGCATGTCTCCACCCATTTGGGTGGGTCTTGATTGGTTTACTGGAGTCCTATAAAAGAGGAAACATTTTGGAGAATGAGAGATTCAGAGAGAGCAGAGCAGAACAACATAGCCATGAGAAGCAGAGTCCACCAGCCAGTGACCTTTGGAGATGAAGAAGGAAAATGCTTCCCAGGGAGCTTCATGAAACAGGAAACCAGGAGAGGGAGCTAGCAGATGACACCTTGCTCACCTTGTGCCATTCCAGCTGAGAGAAAAACTGTGACTGTGTTTGCCATGTGCCTTCTCACTTGAGAGAGAAACCCTGAACTTCATCGGCCTTCTTGAACCAAGGTATCTTTTCGTGGATGCCTTTGATTGGACATTTCTATAGACTTGTAATTGGGACATTTTCTCAGCCTTAGAACTGTAAACTAGCAACTTATTAAATTCCCCTGTTTAAAAGCCATTCCGTTCCTGGTATATTGCATTCATCAGCTAGCAAACTAGAACAGCAACTGATTGGATTCTCTCATTGTGGAAGATACTCCCCTTAGTTGATTGTAGATGTAGTCAGCCATAGATGCAATCAACTGACTGATGATTTAAGTCCATGAAACGTCCTCACAGTAAATGGTTAGACCAGTGCTTGCTTGACCAGACAACTGGGCACCATCACCTGGCCAAATTGACACCTGAACCCAGCCAGCTTTTTCATGATCTGTTACTATGGATACATGTTGTATTTTCTATGCAGCAAGTCCAACATATTCACAGTACCAACATCTCTCCCAGTATACCTGAGATCAAAGCCACCAAGAAAATTGTGCTGTTGGTCATTACTTGTCTCACTTTACTCTGTCAATTGTGGTCTTCTCTTGTATAATATGTACTTTGCTCACTTTAGTGGCTGGGTCCTGGCTGCCTTCATGATACTTTGTTTCCCAACTATTACCCTTTTTTACTGATAGCTGACATCAATCACATATTCAAATGGTGTGCTATTCTTTGACAGAACAAAAGTATTCTTCTGTGGTGACTGTGGATATTCCTAAATAATGGTGGGTAATTTATTGCTAAAATTAAGGTAAAATTCTCTGCAGTACTAATAGCAGTGTAATCAATACAAGCTTTGCCTGTAGAACTTGCACATTCATACCAATAGCCTTAAACATCCATATATACTTTGGCCAATATCGTTCTATTTCTGAACATTTTAGGAAATAATTCAAAATTTTGTAAAATTCTATATGGCTAAGTAGATTTGTTGCAGAATATTCATCATAAAATTATAAGCAATCTAATATGTCAAAGTGGTTTATGATAAAACAATGTTTGATAAAGTATTTGATAGGATATTTTATGAGCTAAAAAATGAAGGGCTGAATACTTCTGATAAAATGATCAGTGAAAAAGCTGAATTCAATAATAGATCATTTATTATTACTACAATTATATGAGTAAATATAGTCAAATTTTAAGCAGTGATTGCTAGGGAGATGGTAGGGTTTCCTAAGGGAATTATGAGTTCATTTTATTTATTCTAATCTAAGTTATATTATCATTTGTAACATGATTTATTAAATTTAATGCAATATTTATATATTTGCACTCTAAGTACTGATTAGAAATAATTTGAATCTCAGCATGTGTGCATACATATCCCCCCACCGAAGTTCGTCATTGACTTTACATAGTCTTAAAAACAAGATTATTTTAAATTACTGTGTTATAGGTATGATATTTACAACTATGATATGAATTTCACTAAGAAACATTATTTATAAATTGATATAAAAATGAGGAAATTGACTAAAAATGGTGATTTAGCAAAAAATTCCAATTTTAGGCTCAGTTTTCACTATTTTACCCACAATTATACTTAATTTTTATGTAAAATTATGCTCTAGTCTTTAATTTCTATTAAAAATTTAGTAAGGCATGTCACTGAAAGGGTTAGTATTTGTAACATACAGTGTTTTATCAAATATTTTAGAAGCATAACATACCTGTGAACATAGTAACATGGGTAAATTTTCACTGCCTTTCTCAGTCTTATTACCTTAGTTTGTAAAATGGGCATCATTATTACTTATACAGATTGCTGTACAATCGAAGTGAGTTATTACATATAAAGAAACTTGTATAGCCTATATCTATACCATTCCACTGTCCACTTCGATTGTGAACTAACACTCTTTTTGTTATAATGAAATGCATTTTATTACTGGGTGTAAAAATCACTCTGGTTCCTTGTTTCAGTTTGCTAAAGCTGCCAGAATGCAATATACCAGAAATGGGTTGGTTTTTTCAATGGCGATTTATTAGATTACAAATTCACAGTTCTAAGGTCATGAAAATGTCCAAATAAAGGCATCAGGAGGAAGATACCTTTTCTGAGGAAAAGCTGCTGGCAACTAAGGTTCTTCTGTCATGTGGCGAAGTCTGCTGGTACTTCTCTCCTGGTTCGGTTTCACTGGCTGCCTACAAACGTCTCTGGGCATTTCTGTCTAAGCTCTTACTGTTTTTTATCCTCTCACAAAGGACTCCAGTAAAGGATTAATACAAGACTTACCTTTTACTGGGTGGGTCACATCTACATGGAAACAATCTAATCAAAAAGGTCTTACTCACAATAGGTCTCTACCCACAGGGATAGAATAAAAGAACAGAGGATTTCTGGGATACATAACAGATTCAAACCAGCACACTCCACCCTCTGGACCCAAAAAGACATGTTCTTTCCATATGCAAAATACATTCATTCCATGACAATATCACAAGCCTTAATATTGTTACTGGAATGATTTAAGTACAAAGTCTTACCAAAATCAATTACAGGCATGATTCTAAGGCAAAATTCTCCTCAAACTGTGGACCTGTGAAATGTAGAACAAGTTATCTGCTTCCAGTATACAGAGGAGGGACAGTCATAGGATGAATGTTCCCATTTCCATAGGGAGAAATTAGAAGAAAAGGGAAAACGGGTCAGAAATCCCAAACAGTTCCAAAAAACCTGCAGGGCAAACTCCATTAAATTTCAAAGTCTGTGAGTGATCTGCAGAAAGATGTTTTATCCGTGGGGCTTGACAGAGTGTCAGTCCCACACTCTCCAAGGTCTTATGCAGTGGCCCTGCTTTCCAAACACCAGGGCGAGGGTTCCAACATCTCCAAACACTGGGGACATCTACCTTGTTCTCTGTTCAACCACCCTCCTCAAGCATTGGGCTGACAGCCAGACACTGCCATCTTCAGAGCATACTCTTAACCCCCTTACAATAGTAGGATGGTGGCCAGGCTCTCCCCATCCCCCAGGGAATGTTTCTACCCTCTCTGAGGCCTAGAGCTGCAGCTTCTTCCTGAACAACCAGGCGGCCAAGCTCCCCTCAGTTCCCCAGGCATCTGAGAGCCCTGGGGTGGCAGCACTCTTCCTAAACAACAGGGATGAAAACTCACCCTTTCCACAGGCACAAGTGGATCTGCTCTCCTGGCCTGAAGTTTCTTGGCTCCAGATCTTAGCTTCCATGGTTCTGCTTTTGAAGTCATTTTTCCTTCAATCTGTCCCTTTTCTTTCTTTGTTAGTCCTGGCTGGCAGGGGATCCATTCAGACTGATCTCGCAAAAAACATGTTGGTTTGGCATGCAGCATACAGGATCCAACCATCAGACAACAGGACTTTCCACCAATCCTTTCTGTAAAATTCCATTTCCAATTCTGGCTTGTGCTGAAATGGCTGACTGGTTCAGTGTTTGGTTAAATCCTCACAAAGGACACTAGCCTCTTGGGACTCACTTTCCAAAAGCTCAGCATTTTCCAAAGTATCGGTGTCTTTTTTCTTTGTACCCAAGAGTTCAGATCTCAGCTTATCTCTTTCCTCTTGCATTTTACTATCAGCTACAAGGAGAAGCCAGGCTGCATTTTCCACATTTAGTGTGGAAATTGCCTCAGCTAGATATCAAAGGTTGTCACTTCTAATTCTACCTTCCATTTAACACCAGGACTAGATTTTACCAAATTCTCTGCCACTTTAAAACAAGGGTGGCTTTTCTTCCTGTTGGCAATAACACAGTCATCATTTCTGTCTAAGACCTCACTGGAAGTAGCTTTAGTGTCTATATTTCTATAGTTTATTTGAAGCAATCTAGGCCTTTCCTCCCAAGCATCTCACAATTCTTCTAGAATCTTCCCCTTATCCATTTGTAAAGCCATTCTAGCATCCTTTGGTATTTGCAAATCACAGCACCCTACTTCTCAGTATCAAAATCTCTTTCAGTTTGCTAAAACTGTCAGAATGTAATATACTAGAAATGGGTTGGCTTTTTCAATGGGGATTTGTGTTAGTTAGATTCAGTTGTCAACCTGGCCAGGTGAGCATACCTAGTTTTGTTGCTGCGGACACAAGCCAATGGTACGTGAACCTCATCTGTTGCTAATTACATCTGCAGTCGGCTAGGAGGCGTGTCTGCTGCAATGAGTGACGTTTGACTTAATTGGCTGGTGCTTAAATGAGAGAGCACAACCTAGCACAGCCTAGCAGCTCGGCATTCCTCATCTCAGCACTTGCAGCTCAGCCCAGGCCTTTGGAGATGCAGAAAGAAGTCACCCCGGGGAAAGTTGTTGGAACCCAGGGGCCTGGAGAAAAGACCAGCAGAGACCATCCTGTGCCTTCCACATAAGAAAGAACCTCAGTGGAAAGTTAGCTGCCTTTCCTCTGAAGAACTAACAAAATAAATCCCCTTTTATTAAAAGCCAATCCATCTTTGGTATGTTGCATTCTGGAAGCTAGCAAACTAGAACAGGATTTACTAGGTTACAAATTTTATATGAAAATGTCCAAATTAAAGCATAAAGGGAGAAGATACCATCTTTGAGGAAAGGTTCCTGTTACTTGGGGAAGGCACATGTCAACATCTGCTAATCCTTCTCTCCTGGTACTGGTTTCAGTGACTGTCTCCAGATGTCTCTGGGAATTTCTAAACTCTCTGGGCTTTTACTGTCATTTATCCTCTCACAAAAGATTCCAGTAAAGGATTAAGACTCACCTTTTATTGGGTGAGTCAGATCTTCATGGAAACAACCGAAGAAAAAGGTCTCATCCACAATAGGTCTGCAACCACAAGGATGGATTAAAAGAACACAGACTTTTCTGGGGTACATAACTGCTTCAAAAGAGTACATTCCTTTATTTTCACAATTCCTTTGAATATATACCTCATGTATTTCATGTATTTTAGATAATTGTTTAAAGATAAAAATTGAGATATTTTTGGAATTATGCTATTATGTCAACAATTCAATGACAAATAGAAACATTACACCAGTAAGTCTTTTTTTTTTTTTAATTTGCATATGGGCAGGAGGCACCAGGGATCAAACTCCAGACCTCCAGCACGGCAGGTCGCAGCTCTGCCTGCTGAGCCACAGCAGCCGCCCACACCAGTAAGTCTTTTGCTTTGTTTATATTACTTTGTATCTTCTTTTATAGCCTGCATTTTAATTTCGTCATTTAACATATTCATTATGCACTATATATTGAATTGTATGCATTTAAAATATATGAAACATATTTAAAATTTATACATTTTATACGTTTGTTCCTATTATGAATAAGTAAGTAAAAGTATTAAGTATTTACTTTAAATCCACATATCCCAAATTTTCTAGGTGGCTAGAGTTTTGTTTTCATCTCAATTAACATAACTATTAATGATAATTTGACTTATTTACAACAGTATTTTCTCTTCTTTCTCTTATTACTGGATTTTGCTGGAGTTAAGATTGTATCAGTGGCATTAAAGGGTTACCTTTATAATTTCAAAGTAAGATTCTGTATTGTCCTTGATCTTGAGCTTTACTCTTGTGAAGCTTATGCAGGTAGCAGAAAAGCTTAGCCTACTTATAGGTATGTCTAAGAGTTACTTCTGGAGGATCTCTTTGGTTGCTCGCATGTGGCCTCATTCTCTCTAAGCCCAACTCTGTAAGTGAAATCATAATTCCCTATGTGGGACATGACATCCAGGGGTGAAAGTCTTCCTGGCAGTGTGGGAGATGACTCCCAGGGATGTGTCTGGCCCTGGCACAATGGGATCAACAATAGCATCCTGACCAAAAGGGGGAAAAGAAGTGTAACTAATAAACTACCAGTGGCTGAGAGAGTTCAAGTAGATTCGAGAGGCTACTCTGGAAATCACTCTCACTCAAGCTTCAGTTAGACTTTGCTACCTAGCATAATTTGCCAAACCCCAACCAGGACCATTTCAGCCAATCCTAAAGAACACCTAGGGCAATTTATAAGATTCTATAAAGGTTCCATGCACTTTCTAGAAACGTACAGCCTCCAGATGGATCCCTGGACCAGATAAGTCCTGAAATCTAAAGGGCCCAGCCTCTCCAGAGCATCAGGTACTTCCATCTCCTTACCCATATTATCGACAGCCCCTTCCAAACATGAAAAAGTTAGAATGGCCATAGCCCAACTACTCCTAAAGAGTGGTACAGAAAGATAAAAGTTGATGGTGGAATTATACAGTGAAGGTAGGGTTTAACAAACAAATATGATTACTGAATCATTAAGTTGATAGCTCTTTTAGTCTCCAGTTTCTTAGAGCAGCTAGAAGTAAAACCCTAAAATTGTGGAATTGTAACCCATACCAAACTCTGAAATATGTTCTACAACTAATTGTTGTGCTGTGCTTTGAAATTTATTGCTTTTTTAATGTTAATTTTTTGCAAAAAAAGTAAAACAAAACAAAACAAAAAGATTCTATATTTGATTTTTGATGGATAATATGAGATATGGGGTTTCCTGCTGACTCTACAACACGAGTCATGATGAATTTGATTAACTAGACTGGACAATCTTACCATATGATCATTTAATTTTTAAAAAGAAATATATTAATTATTTTTTCTCATTTAATACCATCCTTACTTTTTTGAAATTAATCTATTTGAGATATATTTTTAATATATTGCCTAATATCATTAATATTTATATTTTTGAAACTCTAATCAAATGTGAGATTTAGCTGCAGCTTTCTCAGGTTCTGGTATCGGCAGATTTAACATTGAAAATTGTGGAGTTTCCTTCGTTACCTATAGCCCACAGCAATTTGATAACATAGGAAGTATTTGTTCATTCCATGTTTGAAACGTATGCTGTCAAATTGCTTAGGAGTCACCATTTATACTGACTCAAAATAAACCTTTTCAATAAGGATAGACATATTGATCAATGGACTCGAATTGAGAGTTCAGAACTAGAACCTCAGATCAATGGTTAATTTTTGACAAGGATGCCCAAGCCCAGTCAACTGGAGTAGAACAGTGTCTTCAATAAATGGTGCTGGGAGAACTGGATATCCATAACCAAAAGAATGAAAGAGGATCCCTATCTCATACCCTATACAAAAATTAACTAAGAAATGGGTTGAGGGCCTAAATATAAGAACCAGTACCATAAAACTCCTAGAAGAAAATGTAGGGAAACATCTCCAAAATGTAGTGAGAGGTGATAGTTTCTTAGGCTTTCCACCCAAAGCACAAGCAATTAAAGAAAAAAAATAGATAAATGAGAACTCCTCAAAATCGAATACTTCAGTTCTTCAAAGGACTTTGTCAAAAGGGTGAAAAGACAACTGATTCAATGGAAGAAAATATCTGGAAACCACATATCCTATAAGGATTTGATATCCAGAATATATAAAGAAATCCTACAACTCAACAATAAAAAGACAACACAATTTAAAAGTAGGCAAAAGATACAAGACATTTTTCCAAAGAAGACATAGAGATGGCTAAAAAGCACATGTAAAGATGCTCAGCTTTTAGGGAAATGCAAATCAAAGCCACAGTGAAATACAATTTCATACCTACTAGAATGGCTACTATTCAACAGGAAATTACAAGTGTTGGAAAGAACATGGAGAAATTGGAACACTTATTCACTGCTAGTGGGAATGTGAAATGATATAGCCACTGTGGAGGATGGTTTAGCAGTTCCTCAGAAAGCTAAGTATAGAGTTGCCTTGCAACCCAGCAGTCTTGCTACTCAGTATATATCCAGAAGGTCTGAAAAAGTATGCAAATAGACAAAGCACAATGATGTTCATAGCAGCATTATTCACAAATACAAAAAGATGGAAACAATCCAAGTGTCCGTCTACCGATGAGTGGATAAACAAAATGGGGTAAATACATACAATGGAATATTATGCAGCAGTAAGAAGGAATGGAGTCCTGAATCAAGCAACAACATAAATGAAGCTTGAGGACATTATATTAAGTGAAATAAGTCAGACACAAAAGGGTAAATATTCTATGCTGTCACTGATATGAACTAATTATAATATGTAAACTCATGGACATAAAGAGTTTAGGTTACTCGGATGTAGAAGGAGGCTAAAGAATAGGGAGTGGTTACTTAATATATGCATAATGTTAACTAGATTGAATTTAAACATTTGGAAATAGTTAGGGGTGATGGGAGCATGTTATTGTCAGAAAAATTAACAGTGCTAAATGGAGTGTGAATGTGGTAGAAAGGGGAAGTTTAGAGTCATGTATGCCACCAGAAGAGAAGTCGGAATTTAAAACAAGGGAATCTGTAACACAGTGACTCTTTTGTTAAATAATGTCGTGATTAACTGTGCAAATATTAAAAATTTCTTTCATGAACTAGAACAAATGTATGACACTATTACAAGGAGTTAATAATAGAGTGATATATGGGGAAAATGCACCCATTGCAAAATAATGGACTGTATTTAACAGTAATATTTTAATACTGTTTCATCAATATTAACAAATGTACCACACCAATACTATGGGTCAATAATGGGAGGGATAAGAGGTATGGGAGGATTTGGGTTTTCTTTTTTTCTTTTCTGGAGTAATGAAAATGTTCTAAAATTGATCATGAGGTTGCATGTACAACTATGTGATGATACTGTGAGCCAATGCTTGTGTACTTCTGATGGTTTGTATGGTATATGAA
Source organism: Myrmecophaga tridactyla (assembly GCA_004026745.1). Lineage (NCBI taxonomy): Eukaryota > Metazoa > Chordata > Mammalia > Pilosa > Myrmecophagidae > Myrmecophaga > Myrmecophaga tridactyla. The sequence continues at coordinate 22,304 of PVIY010026806.1, read as the reverse complement.
TATATCTCAATATAACTGCATTAAAATATGCCTTCTCAGTGGTTTATGCAAATGGAGCCATTTGAAAAGAGAGAAGATTATTAACCTCGAAGAAGAAGGAAATTAAATATGCAGAAGTCTTAGCCCTGCTAGAGTCAGTTATGTTGCCACAAGAAGTAGCAAGCGTCCATTGTCCAGGGCATCAGAAAAATGATAGCCTGATAGCAAAAGAAAATAATTTAGCTGACCAGGTTGCTAAACAAGCAGCAAAAACCCAAGAGCCAAATAACAATATCTTGGCTCTGTTACCTAATGTGGACTTGGACTTTTAAGCCCCAATATTCAGGGAGAAAAAACAAATATTACAGCCTAGGTCCTAGCAGGGAACTACAATCTGACAACATGCAATCACACCATCAATGGAAACCCAAATAATTTGGCAGTTTGTCTATTCCTGCACTAACCAGTCCAGAATACCAAACGGGGTTATTGTATATTGCTTGTAATATTCTAAATGCTGAGAGAAAATGGATATGAGCCATATCACACCCACGCCAGTGAAGTGGGCAGAATGGAAGCAGTTTTGCAAGAATTAGTCTGCTCAAAGAAACAAGAAACCTCACAGTTCTATGAATGGCCTCACCCTTACCAAGTGGATCCACATCAACCCATGTTGATGGCTAATATCCATTTTCTCTGTCGTGACCCCAATATGACCCTAGATGATTCAGGTATGTCCCAACAAATTATAAGTTAAAAAAAACTCCTCTCGGTGGGAAACTGTGGAAACCCCAAAAGCCAGGTGCCCTTTTACAGATCTGAAAGTGGTTTTAGTACCCAAGCAAAAATGTTTATTTAAATACTGTACGGATGAGATGACAGTATACCTTAGGATATTTAAAACCTGACATTTCTATTTACAAGCCTATGAACCACATCAGAGGAAAAGAACCTTGGGGATGATACAAACAGTTATCAGGCTTGCCTTCTTGGGTAGATTTCACCTACCATGAAGCAAAATTAAAAAACCTACCAGTCACAAATCATTGCCCTACCCCCTACGTGGGACATGACATCCAAGGGTGGAAGTCTCCATGGCTGTATGGGAGATGATTCCCAGGCATGGGTAGGATCAACAGTGCCTGACCAAAAGGGGGGAAAGAAGAGTGTTCTAGTTTGATAGCTGCTGGAATGCAACACACCAGAGACAGATTGGCTTTTAATCAAAGGGGATTTATTTTGTTAGTTCTTCAGAGGAAAGGCAGCTAACTTTCAACTGAGGTTCTTTCTTACATGGGAAGGCACAGGATTGTCTCTGCTGGCCTTCTCTCCAGGCCTCTGGGTTCCAGCAACTTTCCCTGGGGTGATTTCTTCCTGCATCGCCAAAGGCCTGGGCTGAGCTGTGAGTGCCGAGGTTTGCTCACCTGCTTTGGCTGTGCTACATTGCGCTCTCTCATTTAAGCACCAGCCAATTAAGTCAAACGTCCTTCATTGCAGCAGGCACGCCTCCTAGCCAAGCAGCAGATGAGGTTCATGTACCAATGGCTCACGTCCACAACAACAGAACTAGGTGCCTTCACCTGACCAAATTGACAACTGAATCTAACTACCACAAAGTATAACTAATAAAGTATCAGTAGCAGAGAGCAAATAGAGTTGAGAAGCTACTCTGGAGATTGCTCTTATGCAAGCTTCAGCTGGACATTGCTACCTATCATAACTTGCCAACCCCCAACCAGGACCACTCCAGCCAATCCTAAAGAACACCTAGGGCAATATATAAGATTCCACAAGGGTTCCATACACTAGAGTAACTTTCCAGAAACTTACAACCTCCATATGGGTCCCTAGACCACATAAGCCCAGAGATGCAGAGAGGCCAATCTCTCCAGAAGATCAACTAGGTCCATTCCCTATGCCATATCGACAGCCCCTTCCAACATGAAAAGGTCAGAATGGCCATAGCCCAAATACCCCTAAAGAGTGGGAGAAAAATCAAAGGTGATGATGGAGTTATACAGAGAAGGTAGGGTTTAACAAACAAATATGATTGCTGAATCATTATATTGATATCTCTTTTAGTAGCCAGTATCTTAAAGCAGCTGGAAATAAAAACTTTAAATTGTGGAATTGTAGCCCATGCCAAGCTCTAAACTCTGTTCTACAGCTAATTGTGGTGCTGTGCTTTGAAATTTATTTTTTTGTATATATATTATTTTTCACAAAAAAGAAAAAAAAAGTCGATTGTGATGACAAAAAAAAAATTATTCCTTTTAGCTTCCAATGTTCTGGAGCAACTAGAAGGAAAAATCTGAGATGATGGTATGGTAGCCTATGACAAATTCTGGGATCTGTCCTGTAACTAGTTGAAGAGTGCTTTGAAAACTATTGCTTTTTTCTTTCTTTGCTTTGTATATATGTTATATTATACAATAAAAAAGCTAAAAATAAATAAATAAATAACCTAACAGTCACAGTGGAGGAACTGGCAAATGCTACCACAGCAGCCTTAGAAGCTACCTGGATATCCATAGACAGATAGGCCTACATAGTCATGGTTAATTGTTTAGCCCTACTTTATTTTCTCGTTGAGCAAGAAGGAATTTGTGCTATAGTTAACACATTCTGTTGTACATAGGTCAGTACTTCAGGCCAGTTAGAACAAAACGTTCAGGAAATATATAAACAGGCAAATGGTTACATGATTTTAATAACCCTTTGGCAAGTTCTATCTGGGAGTCCTTAAAAATCTATCATCCTAATATGTCATAGCTATACCTGCTAATTGACCCTCTAGTTGTGATCATTCTCCTTCTTTATAGGCCTATGATTTTTAACTTACTTGTTAAATTTATTTCTCAGAGACTCAACACTTGAAGACTGTTTCTATGTCAACTGAGCCCCAGGACCCACAGATTCCAGCCTCTCTGGGAACAACCACCAGGAATGTGAGAGTACATTCAGCTACAACTACACACAAGGCAGTTCCCTCACCCTGTTCAGCGACCTGAATCAGCTGGAAGCAGCCAGAGCAGTCATCGTCCTGATACCCTCAAGATTGAAGAATGTTCAAAATTCAAAGAGAAACTGTAACCAGAGGCCATTATCATAACTTCCCCCTTTCCCTGACCTTTTCACAAACCACCTGATACCACATGAACCTATTAAGATGCCTGTACAATTCCCCAGCCAGATGCATGTGCATTTGCTGCCAGTTATAACCTTAAGTAACCTTTCCTCAGCAAACGCCTCTGCAGAGCATACCTAAGGCACCATTTAAAAACATGCCACACATGATCTAGCATGAGCAACCTTTGCTTATGCTCCTGTTACTGTGTCTGTGCTCTAAGCCCTTTTGCATCCACCCAAAACAAAAACCAACCTGACCCCACAATCGGGGAGACAGAGCTGAGCCTTGCCTCCTGTCTTCTTGCCAGTCAACCTCACAATAAAACTATTTTCTCAAAATCTTGATGTCACAATATCAGTTCCTGTGCACATTGGGCAGTGAGCTCATTACTTGGCAACACCTGCTTTCAATTCTTTTGGGTACATACCTAGAAGTGGGATTGCTGGGTCATAGGGTGATTCCATATTTGACTTTCTGAGGAATTGACAAGCTGTTAGTAGTGATATCATTTTATACTCCCGCCAATAATGTATGAGTGTTCCTATTTTCTCACATCCTGTCCAATGCTTGTAATTATGTGGGTTTTTTTTTTAGTAGTGGCCGTGCTAGTGGGTGTGAACTGGTGTATCATCGTGGTTTTGACTTGCATTTCCCTAATGGCTAATGTTCTTAAACATCTTTTCATGTGCTTTGTGACCATTTTTATATATTCTTTAGAGAAAAGTCTGTGCAAGTCTTTTGACCATTTTTAAATTGGATTGTCTTTGTTTTTGAGGTTGAAGATTTCTTTAAATAATATGGATATTAAACCTTTATTGGATATGTGGTTTCCAAATATTTTCCCCCGTTGTCCAGGTTGTTTTACTTTTATGATAAAGTCCTTTGATGCACAAATGTTTTTAATTTTGATGAGGTCCCATTTACCTATTTATTCTTTTGTTGCTTGTGCTTTGTGTGTAAAGTCTAAAAAATCATTGCCTAACACAAGTCCTGAGGATGCTTCCCTATGTTTTCTTTGGATCTTATGTTTAGGTCTTTGATCCATTTTGAGTTGATTTTTATACATCGTGTGAGTAGGGGTCCACCTACATTCTTTTGCATATGGATATCAAGAAAATTTGAGTTTAATGATGCTTTACAAACTTGAAAGACAGAGTGAACAATGTGAAAATACTGTAATTATCAAAATGTGTGAGAAAAAGAGAAAAGGTGAAAATATGTTTGATATATATTCTTAACTTTCATGTCAATTTGGTTATTCATTAAATGGAAGAATAAACATGGCAGTAACCAGCAAGTGAAGCAATTTAAAAAATTAATACTGGTTACCTCTGTGGAACAAGATGTGGGTATGAATTTTATACATTAAAATATATGTATTTTATTATAACAGATTATCATATATATTATAATTACTATATTATTTTATATAGTATATGATTACTATATACTTAGGATTATTATAGACTTAACAATTACAATTAAAACAAAAAATTGAGAGAAATAGCAGAAAACCACTATAAGATGGTTGAAATAGGTTGATTAGGAAAAAACAATTTGTAATTAATATTATATGCTTTTATTAAGATTATCTTTATATTTTACTAACAATTTTCACATGTAAACTTGATAATTTCTTTACCCATGTATTTAGAAAATGATTTTTTATAGATCTGTAATATGTATATCCATGATGAATTAACATATTATATAGAAATATTTACTTGTAGCAGGGTAACATAATCCAAGCATTCTGCCCAACCCAGAAACCATTAAAGACTGACAGATTTGAATACATGGCTGTGCTGGTTTGAATCCTCATTCAGTACTGCTGGCTGGGAGCTTTTTGATTATCCAGGGAGATGTTACCCACCCAATTGCCGATGGTAACTTTTGATTAGATGGTTTCCATGGAGATGTGTCTCCACCCATTCAAGGTGGGATTGCTTACTGGAGCCCTTTAAGAGGGAACCATTTTGGAAAGAGCCACAAGAGCCAACATATCCAGAGACCTTGGGAGATGAAGAAGCCAAGGGAACCATGAACCACCAAGGGAGCTTCATGGCACAAGAAGCCAGGAGAGAAAGCTAGCAGACATCACCCTGTGCCTTTCCAGCTGAAAATGAAATTCTGAATGTTATCGGCCTTCTTGAGCCACGGTATCTTTCTCTGGATGCGTTAATTTGGACATTTTTATAGCATTGCCTTAATTTGCACATTTTCACAGGCTCAGAACTGTAAACTTGCAACTTAAACTAAAAAGGGGATATCTATATAATGTATAAGAATAACCTCCAGGATAACCTTGCCACTATTTGAAATCTCTCAGCCACTGACATGATATTTTTTTCCCATTTCTCTCTTCCCCTTTTTGGTCAAGAAGGTTTTCTCAATCCCTTGATGCTGGGTCCTGGTTTATCCCAGGATTTCTGTCCCACATTGCCAGGGAGATTTATTCCCCTGGGAGTCATGTCCCACATAGCAGGGTAGGGCAATGAGTTCATCTGTCAAGTTGGCTTAGAGAGAGAGGCCACATCTGAACAACAAAAGAGGTTCTCTGGGGGTGGCTCGTAGGCCTAATTTTAAGTAGAATCCAGGGATAAGTTTCATAGGGGCAAACCCCAAGATTGAGGTCTCGGCCTATTGATTTGGTTGTTCCCACTGCTTGCAAGAATATCAAGAATTCTCCAAATGGGGAAGTTGAATATTTCCCACTTTCTTCCTATTCCCCCAAGGGGACTTTGCAAAAACTTTTTTATTCACTGTCCAAATCACCCTGGGATTTATTGGGGCATCAGACTAATCTGGACTAATCAACAAAACCTCATGTCCTATTCAAGATTCCATGTACTTAACAGTGTTCAACTAAATTGAATATACAAGTTAAATTAGGAAATGCACTACCCAAAATATAAATTTTGCACCAAATAAGCATCTCTCCCTTTAATCTCACACAGAAGTTGAAATTTCAAAATATGGATGATATCAGATCAGCGGTTTTGATTCTTGAAGAGGATTGTATAACTATGTAACTTTTACAATGTGGCCATGTGATTGTGAAGATCTTATGTCTGATGTTTCTTTTGTCCAGAAAATGGAAAGATGAGTAAAAAAAATAAGGATTAAAAAATACATAAATAGTAGAGGGGAAGAATGGGTAAAAAAAATAGGTGGATTGCAATACTAGTGGTCAATGAGACAGAGAGAGGTAAGGGGTATTGAATATATGAGTTTTTCCTTTTTTTCTTTTTCTTTTTCTGGATAATGCAAATGTTCTAAAAATGATCATGGTGATGAATGCACAACTATGATGATATTGTGAACCACTGATTTTATATTATAGATGGACTATATGCAAAAATTTCTCAAAAAATATTTAAAAAAAATAATAGAGTAGGAAATATGGGGAAAGTGCACCTAATGCAAACTATAGACTATAGGTAACAGTAATATCTTTATATTCTTTCATCAGCAGTAACAAATGTACTACACCAATGCTAGAGGTCAATAATGATGGGGGAGGGAATAAGGGGTATGGTATATTTTGTGTTTTTTTCTTTTCTTTTTTTGAGTAATAAAAAGGTTCTAAAATTGATTGTGGTGATGAGCAGACAATTATGTGATGATTATAACTTTGGATGGACTGTATGGTGTGTGAATATCTCAATAAAATTGCATTTTAGAAAAAAGCCAAATGAAGTTTTGTTTGAAAAGAAAAAAAAAATAAAGATGCCATGGCTTTTGTGGAAAAACGAAAACAAGCCACACTATATCAAAATAGTACTGGTGTTTAGTTCATGATTCTTAAAATGAGTATACCTATTACAAATTACCACACATCTGGAAAAAAAATGAATCAAAGAAAGAAACTTGGGTGGCAAAGATTCTTCAAGGAGAAAAAAGATATGAACTATTAAACTTTACCACAGGGGAACCCCTGATACTGTGTCAAACATTAGGAACACCCAAATCAATAAGCCAAGCCCTGATCTTGAGGCTTGATCTTGTGAAGCTTATTTGTGTAGTGGAAAAGCTTAGCTTACTTACAGGTATGCCTAAGAGTTACTTCTGGAGGACCTCTGTTGTTGCTCAGATGTGGCCTCTCTCTCTCTAAGCCCAGCTCTGCAAGTGCAATCATTGCCCTCCCCGCTACATGGGACTTGACATCCAGGGGTGAAAGTCTCCCTGTTGGCCTGGGAGATGACTCCCAAGGATGAGCCTGGCTCTGGCACTGGGGATCAACAATGCCATCCTGACCAAAAGAGGGAAAAGAAGTGGAACAAATAAGGTATCAGTGGCAAAGAAAGTTCAAATAAAGTCAAGAGGCTACTCTGGGGGTTACTCTTATACAAGCTTCAGTTAAACCAGGTTAGTGGTTGCCATGGCTAAGGGTTGGAGACTGAGTTGTATGTGGCTATAGAAGGGCAACATGAGGGATTCTTGTGGTGATGGAAATGGTCTTTATGCTGACTGTATTAATATCAGTATTCTGGTTCTATCATTGTACTATAGTTTTGCAAGATGTTACTTACCACTGGAGAAAACTGGGTAAAGGTTTCTTGGGATCGCGCCATATTATCTCTTACAACTGCATGTGAATCTTCAGTTCTCCCAAAATAAATGGTTAATTTATAAAAATTTGTAACATCACATGTAAAGACAATGTCCTCTTTGATCATCACGGCACAAGCCTAGTCACTTCCCTCCTCTCCCAGAATTGACAGTGTTAACATTTGTCATGTATCCTTTATAGAGATTTTGTTTATATATGCACATAAACAACATTAAATATTATTTTGGTAAGATGTGCAAAAAGAGTTCTACAATTTAGTTTTAGACTCATATGTATTACAAGGAAGGAAAGTATTACTTGCAGAAATGATATGGTGAGATTATATTGCTAACTGTATAAATATGCAAGGTATGAAACAATAGTGAACAATAATATAAAATTTGGGAGGAAAGTCCTAGGACAAAAGAGTTTTAAGGCCATTCTATTGTTTGGAGAAAATGTTGATTAATTTTAAATTTTGTTAGATTAATTATGGGTATTATACATTTAAGACAAACACAAAGAATCCACATAGAATGCATAACTTCCAAACAAAAGAACCCACAAACTGATTTTCAAAAAGTGAATTCATAAACACCAAGAATCAAAGGACCAGAGGCAATTTACTTGGATGAAGAGAGGAAGATTAATTCTAAGCTTGCAGTGGAAAAAACTGAACAATAGAATTTCAAAAGGTCCTGGAATTTGTGACCATGGGTACATCTAGATGTGAGGATGAATTGGTGAAGCATTAAAAAAAAAAGGCAGAAGGGATGAAATGTGATTGTCTTTCCAACCCTAACACAGAGAGGATGAAATAGATATTAGCTTAAAGGACAAGAGCCCAGGTGGTACAATGCTGCCACCAATGGGAAAATATAATTATACCTTAAATATATACATGCTGGCTGCTGAATCTCTGACCCTCTTCCCCAACTCTAGTACCAGAATTCAGTAACTCTCAGACATATCATTAAGAGAGTCTTCCCTGGTGAATCTGAAGTAGAAAGTAGAAAGATATAAATAAATTGACATTATCATTGCCCCAGAAGTGGTCCCACCAGATTGCCCTCAAGTAGAGATCATTGTGAAAAATCTCCACAATATTCTAAATGCTGCCAATGGCTTTTAGTCCATTATTTTTAAACATGTACAGACCAAATAAGAAATACCAGATCTGAAAATAAAGAATCTAAAATAAACGCAGCAGAGAGACAAACTTTGGTGACAGAATATTCAGGGAGAAAGTTATTAATATGCACATGGAGATAGTTACTGCATAGATGGAACAAGGAAAAGATGTTCTTGATATTAAAAGTGAAAAACTCAGCAGAAAGTCTGGAAGGTAACGATAAAGTTTTTACCTTATTATTTATTGCAAAAGAAAAAGAAAAGGATTTTGAAAATAAGATAAAGAAAAATTTTAAAGAATCAGCCCCAGAATCGCTAACATCAAAATATTTTCAATCCAAGAAAAAAAAGTTTAAAAAATTTATTTTAAATAAATAAATTGTTAAAAGTTCTCAGACCTAAGTAATGAGTTTCCAGATTGAAAGATCTACCAATTATCCAGAACTGTAAATAAAATAGACTAATGAATACACATCACCTTGAAATTCAAAACACTGGGGTGACGTGTGGCTTCAATAAAATTCCTCAGAGAAAGAAACAGATAAATACAAAGACTTAGGAATGAAAATTTTTCATACTTTTCATAGCAACTTTGGAAGCTGGAAAACAACGAAGTAATGCCTTTAGAATCCAGAAGCAAAGTGCTTTGTGGCCTAGAATTCTATAACTCAGATTTTCAATTAAATATTGGGGAGGCAAAAAGAAAATCCAAAAGTCTATCTCCAATGCACAATTTCATAGAAAAATATTGAGTTGAGCACCATTAAATTGAATGATGAAACCAAGCTATTGGAAAATACTAAATGCAAGAAGAGGAGATTTAATATTGCAGAAAGGAAAAGAAAATATCCAGAAAAATAGTAGGAGGAGATTCAGGATGCCCATTACATAATATAATACTAGAGAAATCAATTTTAAAAACTATGCCAAGGAAATGCACTTAAAACTACTAAAGATAAATCAAAATGAAATTCTATAAGAATATTTAAGTAACACAGAGGAAGGCAGGAAAAAACCAGAAGAAACAGAAAAAAATAATAATGTGGCAGACTTAAGTGCAAAGATAGCAATAGCAACATTAAATATAAATGCTCCAAATGCACAAGTAGGAGACTGATTGGCAGAGTGGGTTAAAAACACATGCCCGGGCAGGCTGTGGTGTTTGAGCAGGCAGAGTTCTCACCTGCCATGCCAGAGACCCAGGTTCAATTCCCGGCGCCTGTCCATGTTAACAAAAAATACACAAAACCATGACCCAACCACATCCTGTCTATAAGAAGTCCCTTAAAATATAACAATATAGGCAGGTTGAAAGTAAAAGAAAGTAAAAAAAGATATATCTTACAAACATTAATCAGATAATGCAAACTTCAGAGCAAAGAAAATTACTAAACACAGAAGAGGACATTATATAGCCAAATGAGGAAAAATCCACCAAGAAGACATTACAATTCTAAATGTCTTTGTGCCAAACACATGAGCTGCAAACTATATGAAGCAAAAACTATTTGTCTGACAATTTTAGTTGGAGACTGCAACACCCCTTTCTAAACAATTGATAGACAACTAGACAGAAAATCAGCAAGTTAGAAGAATTCAACACCACCATCACCCAACAGGATCCAATCAACATTTTATTGAACACTCCATTCAACAACAGAGGAACACACATTCTTTTCAAGTTCCTGTGGGACAGAGCCTACCCAGAGCCATAAAACAAACCTCAACAAATTTTGAATATTTATAAGGCTTTTAAAGTTATTTCACATTGGATTATGTCTAATAATTTGTGTTTGAGAAATCTGTCCATTTCCTTTAAGCTGACAAATTAATGTGCTGAGGTGTTTGTTTATGGTATTCCTTATTTTCCATTTGAGGGCAGCAAGGTCTGCAATAATGTCCCCCCATTTTGTTCTTGATATTGATTAAATTGTACATCTTTCTTTTTCTCTCTGTCCTTTTTTTTCTTGGAGAGAGATTTGTCAGTTTTACTGATCTTTTTAAAGAACTAACTACAGACTTGATTTTTTTTCCTATTTTCATTGATTTCGCCTCTTTGCTTCCTTTTTTACTACTTGCTTTGTGTTTATTTGACTCTTCCTTCTCTAAGCTCTTGAGGTGGGAGCTTAGATCATTGATTGGAGACTTTTCCTTTTTTCTAATGCAAGCATTTAGTACTATATTATCTCTCTCGCAGTATGCTCAGTACTGCTTTAGATAGTACTAATTTATGGGACACACATTACTTTAAGATGTTATTAATGGGAGATATTGTATGTGGTACATACAGGATAAGACTGGGATTCAAGATGGCAGTTGAAAGACATTTGTGGATATTCAGCACTCAACTAATAATTTTAATCCTGAGATATGTATAGGAAATCAAACACAGACTTCCAATTTCCAATGCCAAGGTGATTATTATACTATGCCCGCCCTAAAAATAGTGTCTCAACTTCAACCCACTGTAACCTGGGTGGGGGATGAAATGAGACCCAAGGTAGCAATTGGGGGACATGCATTGGCTTATTTCTGTTAGGGAAGGACCATCTATCACCACCATTCTTTACTATCTAGCTGATCAATTTCTTCTTTCTATGCCTTTCCCCTACTTAATGCTTTTTAAAAAAAGGTGTTCTTTGTCCTGCCTTTCTGAGTCTTGTTCTCTATTTTGACACAAAAGAAAGACTGGTGCTATAGTCAAATCTAGTCTGTTTCATCCCATTTCAAAGCAGACCTGTATTCAGGCTATCCCCAGTGTGCCAGTTTGAATGGATTATGTGCCCTAAAAAAGCCATGTTTAATCCTGATCCATCCTGTGGAAGCGGCCATTTCTTTTAATCCCTATTCAGTACTGTATGTTAGAAACTTGATTAGATTATCTCCATGGAGATGTGACTCACACAATTGTGGGTATTAACTTTTGATTAGGGGGAGATGTGACTCTACCCATTCCAGGTGGGTCCTTATTAGTTTACCAGAAACCTATAAAAGAGGAAACATCTTGGAGAGAGCCACAGAGCTCTCTCTGTGAAAGAAAACCACAGAACCCACACAGCCAAAGACCTTTTGGAGATGTAGAAGGAAAACACCTCCTGGGAGCTTCATGAAACAAGAAGCCTGGAGAGAAAGCTAGCAGATGTCGCCATATTCGCCATGTGCCTTCTCACTTGAGAGAGAAACCCTGAAGTTCATCAGCCTTCTTGAACCAAGGTATCTTTCCCTGGATGCCTGAGACTAGACATTTCTATAGCCTTGCTTTAATTTGGACATTTTTCACAGCCTTAGAACTATAAACTTGCAACTTGTTAAATTCCCCTTTTTAAAAGCTGTTCCAGTTCTGGTATATTGCATTCTGGCAGCTAGCAAACTAGAACAGATTTTGATACTGGAGAAATGGGTAGCTGCTGTGGTTTGCAAATACCAAACATGCTGCAACAGCTTTTTAAATGGATAAGGGGAAGATTTTGGAAGAGTTGTGAGGAGCTTGATAGAGAAGGCATAGAATGCTTTGAAGAGACTGTTGGTAGAAATGTGGACCCTAATGATACCTCTGATGAGGCTGTAGACAGAAATGAGGTGTGCATCATTGCAAACTGGAAGGAAGGTGACCCTTATTTCAAAATGGCAGATAATCTGGCAAAATTGACTAGTGGCTTTGATTGGAAGATAGATTTTAAAAGCCATGAACTTGGCTATTTAGCAGAAGAGATTTCCAAATTAAATGTAGAACGTGCAGCCTGGTTTCTCCTTGCAGCTTACAGTGAAATGCGACAGGAAAGAGATAAGCTGAGAACTGAATTCTTGGGTACAAAGAGAGCAGAAATTGATGTTCTGGAAAATTCTGGGCTTCCGGGACAGGAGACCCCAGAGAGTGGTGCCGCACATGAGGATTTAACCAAATGTGGAACCAGTCAGCCACTTTAGAGAAAGCCAGGATCAGACATGGAGTTATCAAGGAAAGATTTGTGGAAACTCCTTATGTCTGATGGGCATGATCCAAGGCTACTGCATAGAAAGCCAATGAGAATATTGTGGGACCTATATAAAGAGAACCACTGCCAGTAGGGACTGAGAGGGACAGAGAAGGGACACATCGGAGGAAAAATAACTTCAGAGGCAAAACCATGGAGGCTGGTGTCTGAAGTCAAGAAGCCTCAGGCCAGGAGAGAGGACCCACTCAAGCCCGTGAAGAGGGTGAATTTGCCCCACAAGCAGAGGATGGGCCTTCCACCTCATTGCCGTAGAAAAGTTGTGCCACCTCAAGCCATCTTCTTGAGAAAGAGATTTTTCTTTTTTGTTGTTTTGAATCTGGTCATCCTAATGTATACTTCAATAATAATTCACTGCATTCTATTGATTCAAAAATCAACAACTATTGCATAACGAACAGTCCTACTTAGTCTCTAAATTTTGTACAGAAATAAAATTACATAATTGTGTATGTTAATATCTCTCAGAAACAGCAAATCATGATTGGAATTATTTTACTTTAGAACATAGGCAATACAATCAAAAATGCTTTGTTCCTTTACAATATAATGTTACTATTGACATGTAATATTTAATGTCTAATACTTGTTCCTTGAGATGTCACGTGCTGTCACGTGGTTTATATTTGATATCTCTTTTAATAACTACAAAAATTCAATTAAGAAGTTATTTCTGTTTAGAAGGAAGTAAAATGAAGCACATGGAAATAACTTGGCAAAGGAGATGCAATTTAGCAGTAGTGGTGCTGAGTATGATTGACACTACCTGATTGTAAAGACCCTGCATATTCTTTACACAATTTTAACCACCCCTTGTATGTTGTTCTACCAGCTACAATGCACAGATTCAACAGTGGATAAATCACTATCCAAATGTTTAACTTTTATAACTTGTTGTGGTCCTAGATAAAGAAAATACTCATCATGGAATGGGAGAATCAGACATTTGGCCCAGACTTCCCCCTGTTGGGAATCTTCAGTCACATAACCACTCGTATCTTCCTCTTCTCCCTGGCTCCGGGCATCTTCACAGTGACCCTCTTGGGAAACACCCTCACAGTTCTCCTTATCTACCCGGAAAACCAGCTCCACACTCCCCATGTCCTTCTTCCTCAGCCAACTCTCCCTCATGGAGCTTATGCTCATCTATACTACTGCCCCCAAAATGGTCTATGGCTACCTGTCTGGCAGGAAGTCCATTTCTGTAGCAGGCTATGAAGCCCAGATATTCTTCTACATGTCCCTCTTTGGTGCTGAATGAATGCTTCCTATTGCCTGTCAAGGTCTATGACTGCTATGTCGCCATTTGCTACCTTCTTCAATAAACCCATCTCATATGCCAGAAAATCTGTGGCCTCCTGGCTGCCTCCTCCTTGGTCACCTTGATGGGATTGTTGGTGTAGCAGCTACTTTGTGTTCTCTTATTGTGGCTCCCAAGAAACAGCTGAGTTCTTCTGTGATGTGCCAGCATTCCTAAGTCTCTCATACACTGATAGTTCTAAATTTGAAACACTTGTTTTTATTTGCTGTTTGTTGATGTTCTTCTTGCCTTTGTCACTCACCATTATCTCCTACTCCTGTGTAATTGTGGCTGTCATTTGTGTGAGTTCAAGGGAGGGCTAGCAGAAGGCTTTCACCACCTGCACTTCGCACCTGATTGTTGTAAGATGTATTATGGAGCAGCGCTATGCATATATGTGCATCCCATTTCCAATAGCTCCCCAACCCAGGACAAGATGGTGTCAGCCTTCTACACCACCCTTAACCTCATATAAATCCCCTTATCTACAGCTTTCACAACAAAGACATGGCTAGGGCTTTGAGGAAAGTACTAAGGAAGGATAAATCTGGAGAATGAATTGATAAGTCTCAAAGATTTTTTGCTATTTTTTTCTTCTGCTAACACCTTCCTGGCACATATTTAAAAATATTTACCAACAATTTTACAGTCAAATTCACAAAAACATTTATAGACATCAGAGTTGATAGACTATGTACAAATCCAGTTAACGTTTATGTTTATTGCATATTCATTTCAGTTTTGAATATAAATCAGTGTTCCTGGCAAACAAAAAAATTAAATACAGATAAGCTGTAGTTTATATAATTAAATAAATAAAACTTCATAAAATGCTTTCCCTTAGTATAAAACCCAGTCTTATTGAATCGCTTGTACTATGTCTTATGCACTGAGCTAAATACCACACTTGCCTAGGTTATTTTGATATTACTTCTTTCAAAGTTAACAATCACACCAGGAAAACACATATTTTCTCATTAACCAAAAAGTTTATCCTATAAATGGATGTTATATATATTGGCAAAGGAATATATATATATATATATATATATATATATATATATATATATTTGCTAAGTGTTTTGACTTCCTTGATGCATTGAGCATTTGTATATTTGTACATCATCTTATGGTGGTACCACTTATATTCCAAGGTTTGGTGGATAATGCCATAGCATCATGCCAGAGTTTATATCTCTTTTTCCTTGGTATCATGTAAATCTCAAATAGTATAAAGAAACCCCAGGGCTTTGCTCCCTACCTAGAAGTCATGATCATTATAATTTCATGCATTGAAGCATGGTAGAAATATTCACATTCTTTATATCAAAATAATTTCAGTCAAATGAATTTGTTTCAGTATGTAAGTAGTAAGAAATATTAAAGCTAATCACGAATATGTAAAAAAGAGTATGAAAAGTCTCCATAAATTAAGAAGTTGCTGTAATAAATGTTTATTAATCTCAATATGACAGAAGCTGTCTACATTTTTTTAGGGTTTTCCTGATGACCACTGGATGTTAGTTGACTGATAATGTTCACTGCTCTCTGAAGGCCCTGAAGCAACCTTCTATCCCCTATTCGGAGAAAACTGCACTGTCTTAACGGAATACACTCAAAGTCAGTAGGAACATTTCACCTTGGTGTGGATAGGAGCATGCAAAGTGAAACAGTTTTATACCCTGAGAAGTTCACATTTGTATGAAACTTGCCAATTCTAACCTGGCAATATAGATTCACATTAGAAGGATGAGGATTAAGTTTATGGAACTTGCATATACTTTTCTAGTTTGTTTCTGCAATTTGGAGTTACTATAAAAGGACATATTTAAAATAGGGCAAAGAGTTGGTATGAATTGACTTAAAGTATCACTTGAAAAAAAAACATGGTGGCCTCATTTACAAGAGCGTAGAGACATAAATATTGTGGCAGAGCCTATACTCGATACTTCTTTGGGCATCTTAAAATACAAAATCCTGGAAGTAAATGGAAAGGGAAATACAAGGTGTTAGATGTATATAATGAACACCACTGAGAAGACTGGTCCACAGAAACCATGGAAACTGGTTTAAATTACATATTTCTAAATTTTACGACTTAAATATTTTATAGCTGTTTGTCTACTTTGTAAAGAGGGGTAGAAATTTTTGCCAAGATATGCAAAACAATGCCAAAATATAATTCTTGACAGGGTAATTTTCCTAATTCACCTTATAAGTTCACAATGATCAAATTAAATCTTTAAGATGTTCTGGTTTTTTTCTCTTCTTGACACCACTCTGACATATAATCTTCTGTGAATGAAAAAATATTGTAGTTTTAAATTGCAATATAGAACGATTTCATGAACATTTTCCTTAGGGAAAAATATTGTAAAAAAATTAATTACTAGTTTAATATATTTAAAATATTTTAAAATTTGAAAAAATAATTAATTACTACATGGCCCAAATGGAGGATTAGGGAGGGAGGGGCAGAACCTACTCCTCTCCCAAAAACAGTGAGTAGCCAGGCAGAAATTGTTTGAATCAACAGTTTGGGGATCTGAGGACCAAGGGAGGTCAGTACAATGTCCAGGGAAGTGCAGGAGGAAGAGACTGAGAAATCATGGTCAGAGACCATGAGTAATTCTGTCCCAGGCTCCTGGTGCCTATTCCCCACCCTCAAGGGAAGCAGTGGCAGACCCTCTGATCCTTGCTTGAGGGGTGGCTGTGGGCTGGGACAGTCACAGGAGTCCTCCATTCCACCATACAGAGAGGTCCACAGCCAGATATTGGCCAATGAAGTGAGAACACAGGATCCTGTAGTTGCAGCCCCTCCAGGTCAGAAGTCATCTGGTGCCACTATTTTGTCTGCCTCAGAGGAGGATCTGGCAAAAAACATAATAGCCTGCCTTTGCAGGGCTGAGGGGAATAAGTAGCTGAATATCACTATCTCCTGGCAGGCTGGTATGTGCAGTGTGGTGATGACAAAGGTGAAAAAGGGCTCTTTAGAGTCAATCACCATCTCCTATGGCCCACTGGATCTGGTCTACATTCCCTGCATGGGTATCTGGCCCTGTTTTGACTGGAAAATTTGATGAACCAAACTTTCAAAGAACAGCCTTAAAATAAACCCAATCGACAACAAAATCCTAGGCAAGAGAGAGAAATCAACCTTCAGAACAAACAAATCAAGATACAACAATGACCAGATATCAGCCAAAAGAAAAAAAAAAATCACAGGGCTTACTCAAATACAGGAAAATATGGCCCCGTCAAAGGGACAAATTTAAAAGTCTGAGGAGACACAGATTTTGGAACTAATCAAAGATGTTCAACGAATTCAATGAGATGGCAAAAGAGATAAAGGATGTTAAGAAGACACTGGATGAGTATAAAGAAGGATCTGAAAGAATACATGTAAAATAACAAATCTTATAGAAAAGAAAGACACTGTAGATGAAATAAAAAATACACCAGAGGGTGGGCCATGGTGGTTCAGCAGGCAGAGTTCTCGCCTGCCACACCGGAGACCTGGGTTTGATTACCGGTGCCTGTCATGAGAAAAAAACAAGAAAGATAAACAACAGATTTGAACAAGGAGAAGAAAGGATCAGTGAGTCTAAAGACAAAGCATCCAAATTTGAACAGACAAAAGAACAGATGAAGAAAAAAACTGGAAACCTTTGGACACAGTTTCAGGGAATTAATCGACAACATAAAGAACACAAACATATACAACAAAGATGTCCCAGAAGAAGAAAGGGAAAAGGGCCAGGAAAAATATTTGAAGAAATAATGACTTAAAATTTCTGAATACTTATAAAAGTCATAAGCATGCAAATCCAAGAAGCCCAATGTACTCCAAACAGGATAAATCTGAATAGAACCAATCCAAGCATGTAATAATCAGACTGTCAAATGCCAAAGAGAAGGAGAGACTTCTGAAAGAAGCAAAAGAAAAGTGATTCACCACATATAAGTGAAGCCGAGTAAGACTATTTTCAGCAGAAACTATAAAGGGGGGAAGGCAAGAGTACACTATTTTTAGGATACCGAAAAAGAAGAATTGCCAGCCAAAAAATTTTTTATCAAAGCCGTCCTTCAAAAAATGATGGAAGAAAGGCATCTCTTTTTCTAAAGTAGAAGAGAATTTGGCAAAATTGACTACTGGTATTAGATGTAAGGGAGAATTTAAAAGTGCAAGCCAAGATACTTATTTGAGGAAATTTCCAAATTAAATACCACCTGGCTGCTCCTTGCAGCTTATAGTAAAATACAACAAGAAAAATAGAAATTGAGAACTGAACTCCTGGAAAAAAAGAGAACAGAAATTGATGGTCTGGAAAATTCAGTGCTTCCAGAAAGTGAGATCACAGTGAATAGTGCCCCATGTGAGGATTTAACTGAACATGCAACCAGTCAGTCATTACAGGACAAGACAGGATTGGAGTGGAGTTATCCAGAAAGGATTTGTGGAGAATCCTGTTGTCTGATGGATATGATCACTGTATACTGCATAGAAAACCATCGAATTTCTTGCAAGATCTATATGAACATAACCACTGACAGTCTGGACTAAAAGGAACAAATTGAAGGAAAAATGACATCAAAGGCAGATCCATGGAAGCCAAGGTCTGAAGCCAAGAAATCTCAAGCTAGGAGAGTAGATGCACCCAACCATGTGGAAAGGGTGAGTTTGCCCCAGAAGCAAGGGGTAGGCCTCACACCTCAATGTTCAGGAAGAGTTTCAGTGCCCCAGACTTCAGAGAGCATGGAACACATAAACTGGGGATAGGAGGAAGCTTAGCTGCCATCCCATTGATCTAAGGGGATTGATCATGTGTTCTAGAGATGGCAGAGAGCCTGGTTGCTGCCCCGATGACCAGAAAGGGTGGAGTCAAGAATAAGGTGGTCCTCGCAATGATCCCCAGTCTTATAACCCTCACCTCAGCATTTTCAGAGAGTGAGGCCACTGCACAGGCCCTTGGAAAGGGTGGGTAAAGCCCCAGTGATAAATAACTCTCAAACTTTGAAATCCAATGTCGTTTTCCCTGCAGGCTTTTGGAACTGTTTTGGTCCAGTGATCCCTGTTTACCTTTCAATTTCTCCCTATAACAGTGGGAACATATATTCTATGACTGTTGCTTCTTTGTATAGTGGAAGCAGACAACTTGTTCTGAGTTTCCCAGAAAGGGAATTTTGTCTTAGGATAGACCATGCCTGTAACAGACTTTAATGAGATTTTGTAGTGTTTTTGACTTTGTATTGCATTTGTACTGTAGCTAAAATGGTTTAAGGTTTTTGTGATATTATGATGGAATCAAAGTATTTTGTATATAGGAAGAACATGATTTTGGGGGGTCCAGTAGGTGGAATGTGTTAGTTTGAAATTGTAATATACCCCAGAAAAGCCTTATTCTTTGAATCCTGATTCAATATTGTAGGGTGGGACCCTTTGATTAGATTGTTTCCATGGAGATATAAATCCATTAAATTGTGGGTATGACCTTTTGATTAGATATAGATGTGAATTCAACCATTCAAGGTGGGTCTGATTAGTTGACTAGAGTCCTTTAAAAGAAGCACATTTTAGAGAAACTTCAAATGCAGACACTTGGAGAACAGTTGTTTGAGAGCCAACAGAGATGCAGACATTTGAAGATGCTTGGAGTGCCAACAGAGGAGAGCCAACTGAGAGCGGATGCCTAAACATAGACATCTGGAGATACAGATCCCAGCAGATGTCACCATGTGCCTTCCCTTGAGATGCTAAGCAACCCAGAACCCAGGGTTGTGTCCTGGAGGAGCTAAGTAAAGGCCCAAAGATACTTAGAGAGGGAACCACTGGCATCAGAAGCTGGAAGCAATGGAACTAGGAACAAGGACCAGCAGATGCCACCCATGTGCCTTGTCATGTGAGAGATATCGACTTTCCTTGAGTCAAGGTATCTTTATCTGGATGCCTTAGTTTGAACATTTTTATGGCCATGGAACTGTAAACTTATAATTTAATAAATTCCTTTGTTAAGAGCCAAAAAAAGGAGAGTTTTAAATATGCACAGATAAACAGATGCTGAAAGAGTTAGTTAATAAGATACCTGCCCTACAAGAAATAGTAGGTGAGAGAGAACTGGAGGAGCATAAAAAATGAAGATTATCAGTAAGTATACCTAAAAGGATAAAAAGAGGGGAAAAAAACTCACCAAAGTACTAAATGACTGAAATGCTGCTTTTATATTAATAATACTGATTGTTAATGGATTAAAAGCTCCAACTGGCAGAATAGATTTAAAAATATGACCCATCTATATGTTGTTTACAAGAGACTCATTTTATACCAAAAGATACAAATAGGTTTAAAGTGAAAAGACAAATAAAGATAGTCCATACAAGCAGTAACCAAAAAAAAAAAAAAAAAAAAAAAAGAAAGTTGGGGTAGCTACACTAATATCAGAAAAAGCAGACTTTAAATAAAAAATATGACAAGAGTGAAAGGAGGACATTAAAAATTAATAAAAGGGGCAATTCACCAAGAAGAAATAATCATAAATATCTATGCATCTAATCAAGGTGCCCCAGATACATGAGGCAAATAATGGTAAAACTGAAGATAGTAATAGATCTCTCTACAATAACAGTGAGTTCAATACACCATTTTCTTGAATAGATAGAGCATCTAAAAAGAAGATCAATAGGAAACAAAGAACCTAAATAATATAAATGAACTAGACCAGACATATATAGAACCCTAAACGGCAAGATACACATTTTTCTCAAGTACCCATGGAACATTCTCCAGGATAGACCACATGCTGGTTTAGGTTTAACATCTAAGAAGACTGAAATTATACAAAGCACTTCCTCTGATCATAATGGAATGAAATTAGAAATCAATAACAACTGGAGAACTGGAACATTCACAAATATATGGAGGTTAAACAACATGCTCTTAAAAAATCAGTGAGTAAAAGGAGAAATTATGAGAGAAATCAGTAAATATTGCAAGACAAATGAAAATGAGTACATAACATCAAAATATGGGATGCAGCCAAGGTAGTGCTGAGATGGAAATGTACAGCCCTAAAAGTCTCATTAAAAAGGAAGAAAGAGGGGTGTATGGGTAATTAACTGGTAGAATTCTTGCCTGCCATGCAGGAGACCCAGGTTGGATTCCTGGAACATGTACTCCCCATCTCCCCCACCCCGTGAAAAAAAAAAAGAAAGGAAGAAAGAAAGAGCTAAAATCAAAGATCCCTGAACATCTGGAGAAACTAGACAAAGAACAGCAAACTAACCGCAAGGCATGCAGAAGGAAAGATATAAGCATTAGAGTCAAAATAAATGAAATTGAGAACAACAAAAAATAGAAAGAATCAATAAAACCAAAATTTGGTTGAGAAGATCAATAAAATTGACAAAGCCTTAACTTGGCCCCTAAAAGAAAAAAAGAGAGAAGACGCAAATAAATAAAATCAGAAATGAGAGGGAAGATATTACTATGGGTCCCATAAAAATATGAAATATCATAAGATACTATGAACAACTATATGCTGATGAACTAGACAACTTAGACAAAATGGACAATTTCTAGAAGTACATAAAAAAAACCTACTGACTCTAGAAGAACCAGAAGGTCTTGACAAACCAATCACATGGACAAAGATTGAATCCTCCCAACAAAGAAAAGCCCAGGACCAGCTGGCATCACAGGGGAATTTTACCAATCATGCTATGCTGGTTTGAAAGTATTATGTACCCAGGAGGGGCCAAGATGGTGGCTTAGCATGTGCACGTTTTAGTTCGTCCTCCAGAACAACTACTAAATAACCAGAAACAGTACAGAACAGCTCCTGGAGCCACGATAGTGACCAGACACACAGCGTACCCCAGTCTGGACCAGCTGGACCGACTGCGAATCTCCGGAACCGTGAGTTCCCCAAGCCACGGCAGCCAGCGCCCGGCGCCCCTCCCCCACAGTTGGCTTCCCGGAGGGAAAGGAAAGAGACTCTAACAGTAGCAGGGACTGAGTCCAACCAAACACCAATTGTGGCATTAATAAACAAATTCTGACTACTAAAAATAGGCCCCCAGCTCACACGAAACTGGTCAAGGCAGAGGTCGCTTATTGGGCTAACTGAAAAAGAGGAAAGGGGACAAAATGGGGGTTTTTGTGGCTGTTTCTATGGAGGCTTGGCTGCCTCTGGATTCAGTGGTGGGACTACTCAGGCTGCAACT
>PVIY010026805.1:0-34947 GCA_004026745.1 Myrmecophaga tridactyla | reverse complement strand
GGGGAAGCAGCAGAGGAGATGGCTGGGCCTGCGAGCTGGGACTCTCCTGTGGTGGAGGTAGCATAGAAAGGGATTGAGTAAGGGAAGGCAGAGCCAGGCTGCGTTTTAGCAGCTAGTTTAGGACACTGAACTGAACTGAAGGGACGGGAGAGGGAGGGGGTGGCTGTGGCATCGGGAGAGCCAGGGGGTGGAGGGCACAGCAGAAGTTGTTACCTTTGCACAGGCCTGACTAAAGCCTGGGGAAGGAGACTTAAGAAACTGAGGCAGCCCAGAGGCTTGAATCTACCTTCTTTTACCCTGTAGGGTGGGAGCCAGGGATGCAGGGGCAGAGCCCAAAGCCCACAGGCCACAGGGGACAGGGGTCATTTTTCAAAAAGGCTATATGAAAGACTGAGCCAGCGATGGGAAAAGCAACAATAAATGGTCAGGGCTGGACAGGTCTGCTCTACCCAGAGAGTAATTCATTTTAGCTCAGAGCCTTTGAGAAGCAGACGGATAGTCAATGAGCACAGGGACAAGTGGTTGCTTGGAAAGCAGGTCCTCTGGAAGGGACCAGATTGGGTGGCCAGGGGAAGAGGGGTCTGGGGGACAGAATTTCAATTCCCCACACCTAGGACAGTCTCCAGTAGCAGGATCTACTCCAGAAACAGCCACTGCCATCCTGCCGCCTGGACAGAACCCCTAGCAAGCCCTGAACATGGCTCATGAGACAGAGAAGGCCTGGGGTTCAGATTCTGAGCAGGGGCCGAGCTCTTCCCAGGTTACAGCTAAGGCAGCAGGTGTGAGACAAGGGTAGTCACAACCGCTGAAGAGGCTCATTTCCTCAGCTGCAAAGCTGGGCTGTTAATCCCATAAAATGCCCAGGCCTAGTACCAGGCACACCAGAATCACTGAACAAAGCTGATTACCACATGGGCACCACCTCCTACCCTCAGGGCAGGCTGGCTGAGGTCTTGCTCCCAGAGGGATTGAGAGGAGGGGGCTCAAGGGGGCCTATACCTGCTGCTGGGGGCTGAGCTCAGCCGCTTAGTTCTCTAGTCATTCAGCCTCTGTTTCCCCATCTTGTTCCCTAGTTCTACGAACCTCATGGCCACAGGCACCCTTGCACGTTGAGCATGGGGACACACAGTCTGCACGAAGGGCAGGGCCTTCAGAGTACCCCATCTCAATGCCTCAGATACACCCAGGCTGTGGCGTATCGCTCACTCTCAGCAGAGGATACCAAGGCGGTTGGAGCAGGGAGGTGAGCAGTTAGGGTGACATGGTTAGTAAGTGCCTGCACCCACAGAGCAGCACAGGGGTGGCAGCCACACCGAAGTGGGTTCACCAGAAGGCAATCCTGGATCCTGTAAACAGGCCCCCACACAGGAGCCTGGATCCCCAGACAAAAGCCGGTCCTCAAGGGAACTACTCATGGGGCCAAAACCGCAACTTCTCAGACTTGGGCCAGAAGGGACATTATGCTCTGCTAATGGTCATATCTGTACTATACTTTTTTAAGTCCCTTGTAGCTCAGGAACACAGCCTTTAGCCCTTTCTTTGACGCTGTTCCCTTTAAAACCTGGTAAAAAAGCCCCAGAGATCTGAATTGATCTGGCTTTGACCCTTGAGTGGCCTTTAAAGTCCATGCCCCATGCTGATGTGGGGTATGAGCTGTGTCCCTTCCCTCTAAAGAGGACACGGGGCAGCCAACTCTGCAAGGAGAATTGTTACCCTCCCCACTATGTGAGACTTGACATTCAGGGATGACAATCTCCCTGACAATGTGGGGCGTGAATCCTGGGGATGAGCCTGGCCCTGGCACACTTTCCAGACAAAAGAGGGGGAAAAGTGTAATACAATAAGGCTTCAGTGGCCAAGAGAGATCAAATAGAGTCAAGAGGTTATTCTGGAGGCTACGCATGTAAGCTTCAGTTAGATAGTGCTACTTGCCATGGTCTGCTAAACCCAACCAAGGCCACTCCTGTTTAAGAACACCTAGGGCTCTAACTGAGAGGTTTCATGCACTAAGTTTGCTTTCCTGGAACCTATAATTCCCAGAGGGTTCCTAGGTCAGATAAATCTTGAAACCCAGAGGGACCAGCCTCTTCAAGATTATCAAGTAATTATATCCCCCTATTCTTTAGTGTTGACACCCCTTCTCAACATGAAAAAGTCAGAAGGGACATTGGGCAATGGGATTGGGAGAAGGATCTAAGGAGAAGGAGGAAGTATAGCAGAGAAAATGGGATCTAATTAGTAAGTATCACTGCTGAATTGCTATCTTAACACTCCCTCTAACCTCCAATGTTTTGGAGCAGCTAGAAGGAAAAATCCGAGATGGTGGAATGGTATGCATGACAAACTCTGGGACCTGTTCTGTAACTACTTCTTGAAGTGTGCTTTGAAAAATATTGTTTTTTTCTTTCTTTGCTTTGTATATATACGTTATATTTAACAGTGAAAAAGGTTTTTTAAAAAAGAGGTCATGGAGTAGCACCCGGCACAGACCCAAGGGTCCCTTACCCAGCGTGCTCCCCAGGACGAGAAGGAAAGGGGCTCCCCATCTGCTTCTGAGCCTCCTGAGCACTGGGCCCAGGCAGCAGTCGTGCTGGCCCCACTTCAAGCCTCTTCCTTAAAGGGGCAGTAGGGCAGTGGCTTTGTCATCACAACCCAAGCAATCCCAGCTGAGTCATGTGCCCTTGGGCAGGTCACACCCCTCCTGTGAGCCTCAGTTTCCCTTCTGTACAGCTAGGTAACCACGCCTACCAGCAGAGCCATACAGAGCAGAGCAGTTGAGGGTGTAGGTACCCAGTGACTGGTCCTCAGGGCCTCAGTGACCAATGGTCCAGGCCCCTTCCTCTAGGAACGGACTTGGTGATACAAGATCCAATCTGCTTTGTCCCACCCCCACCCCTGGTCAGTCAGCACAGACTCCAGTAAGGGGATGAGTAACTAAAGGGTGGGACTGAGGCCAAGGTGCAGGCACCTGGAAAGGCCTGCCTCTGGCCAGAGCCTGGGACTCAATAGCCCTGACGTGGCCCCACCCTCGGCACAGGCTGGCTGAGGTCTTGCTCCCCGAGGGATTGAGAGGAGGGGGCTCAAGGGGGCCTATACCTGCTGCTGGGGGCTGAGCTCAGCCGCTTAGTTCTCTTCTCCAGCCAGTTCTCAAGACGGACCTCTGGGAGCTCCACGGCGTCTAGTGGCCACTCCCTGGCCCGCCTCTCCTCTGTGGGGGCAGAGAGACAGAGGCAAGTCAGGGCACACTTATGCCAGCCTGGACACCAACCTCCCACAAAGAAGCAGAAGTTAGCAGTATAGGGGGAAGCCCTGAGGATAATCCTAAGGACAGAGCTTCTGGCTTGTCCCCATTAAGCCACCACCTCCTCAGGCCATTTGTATAGCCCAGCCCCCCCTCTGGGTCTCTCTCTGCTTATCCATAAAATGAAGACAATACTGGCTGGCTGTCAAGTTTTGTGGGCTTCAAAACAGTTTAATGTACATAAAGAGCCTGGTACTCAGGAGCTGTCCTCATCCAGCAGGATGCAGAACCAGGCAAAACAGGAGTTGAATATTGATTGGCCTTGCCACGTGCCAGTTCTCTGATGCAGGACAGTCATGAGCCTCAGTTTCCCTGGTGTATCTTTTCATAAAATGCCCTGCAGAAACCTTCATTCACTGAATTAAAACCAAGCAACATATGGATTTCCCACAAGCTGGGTGAGACAGTTGTAATGAGGTCCAAATCTCAGAGGAAGTCCTTGGGATAGGGCCTCAGCCCAGAGGCAAACAACCACCTGCGTGGCCCAAAACTTCTCTGTGCAGGTCCTGGGCTAACCCTGCATATACCACATCTCACTTCATCTCCATAAGGAGTCACCATTTGATAGGTCAAGACACTGCCTCTAAAAGGTTGAGCCACATGCAAGGTCATGGGGGTAGGGCAGAGCCAGGACTATCTTGAGCTGTCAGCAGGGCCACGCCTCTGCTCCTGGCCTCCTCAGGCCCCCCACCCATGTCTCTACCAGGTATCATCTCCAGTTCCAGACCCATTGGTCTGTGCTCTCCCCACCATGGGCCAACCATTCCCTGAGACCCAGCAGCTGGTGAAGAGCTACAGGTGCTGCTGCTGCTGCCAGGCTGTCCTGGACTTGCTTCCACTTGGGAAAGCTCCTGGAAACTCTGTGCAGCCATACAGCCAGGGGAGCAGAGCACCAAGCCCACAGGAGCAAGGCCCACCAGGGAACAAGGGCAAAGGTCAGGCCACACAGAACACTGCCCTGAGGCCCCTGGACATAGAGAAGGGTAAGAGACAGCACACTGGGAGAGCCAGAGTCTGCTTTTAACTTGCTGAGGGAATCAGGCAAAAAACTTTAGTAGCTGAGTGTTGGTCTCAGTTTCCCCATCTGTTCAATGAAGGGCTTCATGAGAAGACCAATAAAGACCTTCTAAGTAGGCACTTCCTAGGTCTCTACTCAGGGAAGGAAAACCCTCCAAAGGCAGGCATGCAGTTTCTAATTGTTCCTTGGGAAGGTAAACTTGCTCATCCCTCGAAATCAACAGGCTGTGAGGATCCTGAGGGCAAGAGAAATACATCTCTTCACTCCTAGAGTGCAGAAAGAGGCTCTATATATGCTGACTTATTGAGGAAGGAAGGGAGTACATATATGAACAGGTACCAGGGCCCAGGTGGGCTGAGGTACCCCTGAGGGTTCCTGGGCATGAGGCCCCACAGGGGTCATGTATGGGAGCTTACACGAATGCTCTGCTACTTCTCCATTCAGCCTGGGGCAGTTTGCAGGCAGTCCAGACATCCAGCCCATACTGGGAAGTTTGGGCTCCCTCTTACCTTGGACAATCCTCAGCCTCCCTGACATGGTGGTCATAAGAGACCCACAGCAGCTGCCTAGGCCCATATCCTGCTCCCTCTGAACCCCACACCACCCAGCCAGGGTCCCCACTGAGACGCACCCTCCACCTGGATACTGAGCTCCTGCAGGTCCCGCTCTGACATGTGGGAAAATCTGCAGTTGGAACCAAAGTCACACTGACCTGCAATCAGAAGACAGAGTTACTTACTGCTTGGAGGGGCTCACCCAGTGTGCTAAGAAGCACTCTGATGAAAATCTCCAGAGATTTAGGGGCAGGACTTCAGGGGCTAATGAGTAGCAACCCCACCCCTGAGCCAAGATGTGGTCTCTCTCCAGTCCCATCCCCACACAGCCATGGTAACCTTTCTGGTCCACATGCCCTGCTCAAGACCCTTCTGTGGCTGCCCACCACCTGGGGATCAAACCTGACTGGAGCATTTCACTATGGGGCTGCAGGATGGTCTCGTTACCCCCTGCCTCAGTGAACTGCATATGGGTCCCCAAAAGGACTATGCTTCCTCCCCAATTCCAGCCACCACACGTACAGTGCCTTCTTCCACCTGCCTCCCCGCTGGACTTGTACAACAGCCAGACTGTTCCCCAGGAAAGCTTTAATGGCAGCTTCTCCAAAGAAGTCCCAAAGTCCAGGGTAGCCTCATAAATCTCAACTGAGGAGACCAAAATGTGTTTCAAAAGAACTGGAGACTGAGGTGTTCCTAAGCCAGAGCAACCCACCAGTGACAAATTCACATGGCAGTGAAGCCTGGGGAATGTCCCTGACCTGCAGGCCCGGGGCCAATTGGAGGGGCAGCCCTGCTTCTTGAATGGAACATAGCTGTTCACCCAGCTTCCCTAGTTCAAAGCAGTATATCCTGTCAATGCTGAGCTCCCTTACAAACCACGTTAATCACTGTGGTTTTCTTCTTTGCCTTGGCTGCTAGGAAGCTCGGGGCCAAACCCCTAAAGAGTACACCTGCTCTCAAGGGCAAACATGGAAGATACTAACTGTTCTTCTGGCTGTGTCTTGTTTTTCATACTTTCATTTTCATCTGCCTTTAGTTCCTTCACTTACTTGGGTTTTTATCTTTCTGAACTAAATGCACCCTTATCAACTGAGTGCTCATCAGTCAAATCGAACACCTAGCACCCTTGGTTCTAATTCTGAACCTACCTCCCTGCATCTTCAGACCTGTCACCGTTTCTTACCCTGCCCACTGGGAGGGAGGGTGCAGAGGAGGTCCAGTGCCCAGGCTGACACAATCAGTTGGTCTGTTACACACCTCAGTGTCTCCTGGATTTACTTCCAATCTCCTATGGCTTGCTTTCTCTGGGTGAGCCAATAAAATCACATTCTAGGTCTACGGAGCTGAGGACCAAGACCTGAGATGCTCTAGGGCACAGTCCCTGGGAAGAGACTAGTCAGCTAAAACCAAGGCCAAAAAGGGGGTTGGGACACTTTGCAGAGGTCCAAGCAGGCCAGACTGGACATTGCTGATCCCTGAGGGGCACAGGCTGAACAGAGCTCTGTACCTGTCAGTAGAAACTTCCTGCAGGGCCGCTTGTTCTGCTCGTCCAGCAAGATGGCGGCTGCATCTGCAAGAGAACAGAGGGGCAGGGGTCAGACGTGCTCTCCCAAGGGAGGTGGGAGGAGGCAGCCACAGGGGCATGGACGCCAGCTGGACACAGGTGTTTCCTATCATCAAGAGCAGCTGTGAGGAGAGACAAGTTCTCCCTGTCCACGAGGAGTGTAAACAATGGACGACCACAGGTGGGGATGTGGAGCAGCAAAGCCAAGCTTCAGTTAACCACGTCCTCCAGCCAGAACCAGCCAAACGCAAGAACCAGGTTTAGGTCAGAGGTTCTTGAATTTGTCTGTATAATGGAATCACCTGGGGAGATTAAAAAAAAAAAAGAGTCCTGGTGCCATAGGAATTCTCCATACTGTCTTTGCAACTTCCTATGAGTCTACAATTATTTCAAAATAAAAAGCTAAAAACAAACAAACAGACAAAAACCCTCTGATCACCAGGAAGCCCACAAGCAAATCCCAAGGCCTGGGTATCAGTCCGCAGCCACACGGGATCAACTGCTCTCATCGGCCCCTCCTCCCACGGGCTGCCGGAGGTGAGGGTGGGGGCGTGGGGACACACTGACTTCCTGGCAATCATTCTGGAGACTAACCTTAGCTCTGGTCTCCTCTGACTTTTCCTACCTTTAATTTTCATCATATATTTATTGTTTTAAATTCTGCATGTTCCTTTGTAGGCAAAGCAAATTTGATTGTAAGCAATCAGTAAAAATCTGTAACTGTTGGTAGAATGGATTCTGTACCCCAACAAAAGACGTTCTTAAGCTTAACCCATTGTAAACAAGACCTTTTGGAGACGTTACTATCAGTCAAGGTATGACCAAACTGAATTAGAGTAGGCCTTAATCCTATTCCTGGAAGCCTTACAAACGGGGGAAATTTGGATGCAGTCAATGAGTAGAAACCAGAAAAAGGAAAAAGGCAGAGTAGGGAGAAGCCAGAAGTCAGAAAAAGCCCGAAGAGGAGACCAGGACAGCAGCACCACATGACGGAGGGCAGCCATCCCCAGGAGGGTGCCATTCCCAGTAGAAAGCATGATCTTGCTGACACCTAGATTTTGGACTTCTGGCCCTCCAAACTGTAAGTCAACTAATTGTCGTTGTTTAAGTCAACCCACTGTGTGGTCCTTGTCAAAGTAGCTCTGGCAAACTAAAACAGTCAGTGGGCACAGCGTGGGAGGATGATATCCTGATTCAAAGGTACTTCCATCTGCCCCAGAGGGGACAGCAAGAGGAAGAGGCCGCCCTTCTGCTCCAGGCCTCTGCTGGGAACTTTCCAACTCACCACCTTTCCTAGAGGCCACTGGACAGAGCAAAGACCGTGGGTTTTGGAGTCAAGTGAACCAGCATTCAAATCCCAGCTTCCATGAGCACGTGCAAGAGGCACTGCGTAATCTCTCCAAGTTTCAGGTTCCCCTCGTGTAAAACGGAAGGACGAGTTCCACCTGGCAGGGCTGCTGTGAAAATTTAATAAGATAATGGATGGAAAGCACTGGGCAGTGCAGGCAGTGGCTCCCAACCCTGGCTATACATTAGAATCACCCAGAAATTGAGAGCAATTATATTAGCCCTTGGGGTTGGGACCGGCCTCAGGATCCTAGCCCCAGGTGATGGCATGTGCAGCCAGGGTTGAGAACCTCTGTAGTGGGTGCTCAACAAAGGGCAGCAATTCTGATTTCAGTTCCTCTTTACAAACCTGCTGTACAGTGCTAACATCACTTATAGAGGGGGAAACAGGCTCAGACAGGGGAAATGATCTACTCAAGGGCATCCATTAGGAAGTGTGGCACTGCCAGGGATTTGAACCCCAGTGCCCGACAGTCAAAAGGCCCTGCTGTTTCCTGCACAGTTGCCGATCTCCTGGTGGCTAGGTGTTGGGGTGACTGTTGGGGACTCCTCCCTTCCCCAGGGGAGGATTTCAGGGGGACGAGCATGGGGATGGTCTGCTCCCCTCTGTGGCTGCTGCCTAAGTGAAGAGACGTGGCCTCTGGGGGCGGGAGCTGGTCATCAGAGGACTTGCTCCAGGGATGGCCTGGCAGAGCTGTGGGGAGGACTGCAAGGGACTGAGCCCAGAATCTGGGTAAGGGACCTAGGCTGAGTGGTTCAGTGTGGGAGAAAAGTCCCTGGCTGCCCATCATCTGACTGTTCTCAACCCCAGCCACATGTCAGATTCACTGAGAAGCTTTTAATGTACAAAGACACCTGGGCTCGTCTCTCTCAGATTTTAATTCGTCTGAGGGGGCAGAGCAACAGAATTGTTAAAAGCTCCTCAGTGATTCTGAAGGGCATGCAGGGTTGACAACCAGCAGCCCAGGCCCTGCACAAAACAGCCCATGTTCCTCTATTTGACATTCAAGGCTCCTTGTGATCTGACCCTGTTGGTCCTTCTCACTTCATCTCCCAAAATTAAGAGCCACCCTTAAGCCCCATATTTGTTTGTTCATTCATTTAGACATTCGCTTAACAAACATTTACTGAGCACGTACTGTGTGCCAGGAGACGTGCCAGGATAAGGATTTAGTGAAGAACAAGTCAGACCTGGTCCTTCCTTCCAGTCTGATAGTCACCCTAATCCACACGGATATAAACGGCTAAACATCTAGCCTGTCATAGAATGACCTAACCCAGCCCAGGGCCGCTGCCTGAGTTGAGCTCTGAGATGGAACGACCTGGTTTGGTGGGGTGAGGGAAGAGCAGGAAGGACATGCCCACAGACGGAACAGTACCTGCAAACAGGACATGCAGTGGCCAGTGTGACTGAAGCCTGGAGGGAGAGGCTAGTAAGGCACGGTGGTCCTGTAGGACAGGGGCTCTGCCTAGAAACACTATTGTTAACTGGATACAAGGTTTATCTTCCCAACTCTGTAGCAGTGGGCACTTAGGAAAGGGGCCCAGTTTTACTCACCTTCGTGTCTTCAGGGAATTGAGGACACTCTAAGTGTTCACCAAGTGTTGGTGGAATGAATGAGCCCATTAGATACGGGGCCTGCGGCCAATTCTTTTGTGGACTGTGAGGCATCCTTTCTCCTCACTACACTTGGATGCCACACAGTCATCATGAGATTAGTGAACCCTTGTCACAGCCCTGGGAGGTGGGTACTGTTGTTATGTCTTCTTTACACATAACAATATTAGGGCCACACTGTCAGGGAATGGCAGAGCCAGGAATGACACTTTGGCAGCCTGGCTCCAGAGGCCATGTTTGACATGATCAGGGCAGGTGGATATCAGCCCATTCAAATATAAAGAGATTTGTTAAGGCCATGAAGCTGGGAGCAGAATGCGTGTTGGTCGAGTCTCAGGCCTCCCCAAAGTGCTCAGTGTAAGTTGGGGCCCTGGGGAAGCTTCTTGAGGGGGTGGAAAGAGCCCAGGTACCAGCAGTTGGGGATCCAGGATAAGGCAATCATTGTTCGGGGTATTGAAATCATCCCCTATAAGTATGTACCTCCAGCCTGCCCATGTTTCCTTGCAGAGCTGTTCTAAGCACTGAATGTGGCCATGAGAGGATGCTGGGAACACAGGAGCCCTGAGAAGGGGCTGATGGCTTATGTGGTTCTATCAAGCAACACAAGAGCCTCCGCCCATTAGCCCTAGCCCCAAAGACCAGCCCTTTTAGGCCTAGAGTCTGGGGTCTCACCAATGTGATCCTGGGACCCAAGCTCCATGCCAGATGATAGCATTCTCTGATTTGGGGGCACAGGAAGCCTTTGCCTGACCCCTGCATTAGAGGCCTCCCAGGCACCTAAGAGGCACCCCACCACCCTGAACTGCTCCTCTGCCCCCACTCCCAACCCCTCACAATCACGGCCACACCTGTCTGCTGAACAGCCTGGCCACTCTCTCTCATCTGAGCCTCTGAGCCTCTACTTTCTCATCTGAAATGGAAAAAATCTGACAGTTGCAAAAAGACCATGCATAGGTCCCACACCCCAAACCTGCCTCAGAGGCCAGGGGTTAGGGGATCAATGTTTTTTGTTTTGTTTTGTTTTTTTTACAAGGTTTCCAGATGACCATAACCCACAGTCAGGGTTGAAAACCACCCGCCTTAGAGTTACTGAGAGAAGCAATTGATAAACCATGGAAAGAACTTGGTATGCAGCATGCAGTCCAATTCATGCTCACTCACTTCCCTTCTTGTGAATTCTGGGTTCACACCAGGAAATTCTCTCTACCTCCCCTTCTCCTCCCTTCTTGGCTACTGGGGCTCAGTGCCTTCTTTCCAGGCTCAGACCCAAGTATCAATGCCTCCTCCCGGAATCCTGATCTCCAACTTGTGGGGCGCTAGCCCCGCCAGTCTAATTCCAGGAGCTCCTAGTTTCCACCCCCACCCCACCCCCCAGCCCTGTCCCCCAGCCAAGCTCCATTTTCCTTTGATTGGCTCTGGATGGGCCAACCACTGCCACCTCCCTTGCTGCTCCTCAGAGTACACATCTAATAATAAGAGCCATGCAACAAAAGCAGCTATGGTCTGTGAGTGTCATCTGTGCCAGGCCCCGTGCTGGGCGTTTATAGCCCTTAGCTCAGTTCCCAAGTTGCATCTGCTTGGAGAAGCCTTTCCCAGAAAAGCCTCCCTCCGGCAGCTCGGCTATTCATCCATCAGTCCAGCCAACCAGTCAACCATTCAACAGTCATTCATTGCCTGCCCACCGCTCACTATGCATAGCAGAGTCACCTCCTTCAAATGGCATTCTGGCCACGTCAGCTCCTACTTAAAGCCCGTCAGAGGCTACTCTCTGCCCCTGGGACAAGCCATGACCCTTACCCATGCAGGACTATCCGATCTGGCCCCCGTCCCATCTCCAGCGTCAGCCCCTACCCTCTTCCTCCTTGTAGCTACATTTAGCCACACCTTCTCCCTGCCCCTCTGAGAACACCTCTGAGTGGCTTTTCCTCACCTTTTAGCTGCCTCCTCAGAGAGGCCTTCCTGGTTACTGCATCCTGAGAGCCGGGGACAGCGAGGGGAGAACCGAGCCCTCGGCCAACAACTGCTGGGCAGGAGTGCACATCCCAGCCTACCCCTTCTGGGGGCCCGTGGTCCCACAACTCCTACTCTTTTGCTCATCCAAGGGCCCAAACTGAGACTCTCACAGACCCATGCGCTTCCTTGTCTAATGACAAGAAAGATCAGAGAGCAGGGCTTGCCAGCCGGACTGCTGAGCTGGCGCACCCACCTCGGAACATGTCGTACCAGACCTTCTTGGCCTTGAGGTGCTGCAGCCCGTTCAGGTGCTTCTTGCGGTTGTGGAGGTTGTCCTGGAAAGAGCGGTCACAGTAGTCGCAGAAGTATCGTTTCCCCATGGCTGACCGTGCTGGGTGCTGCCGCCGCCTGGGAGCCACAAAGTGCTCAGTTAGACCCTTGGAGCAAAGGTCCCAGCCCAAAGCCCCCAGCAGCACACCTGTGACTGAGCGGGGCGTTCCTCACAGGTAGTACTGACACGTACTACCCCACCAAACCTCACTACAGCCCCATGAGGAGCTGCGCTGGGGCCAGCAACGACGGCCTAAAAGGCCTCATTCCATAAGGCCCTTGTAACAATACTGGTGCCCAGCTTCCATCCCAGACAGTGGGTGAGACCCAGGCAGCAATATTTTTTTAATCTCTCCAGGTCATTCTAATACACAGCCTGGGTAGGGAACCACTGCCTGATACCATCTGGCTGACCGCCCCAGCCCCTACCATACTTCGGCCCTTCTCTCTCCCCTGTCCTCTCCAGACGAGCCATGCTGGCCATGCTGTCCTCTTTGCTTCTCCTCACAACATGCCAGCTACTTTCTACCTCAGGGTATTTGCACCTGCTTTTCCCTATGCCTGGAATGCTCTTCCCCCAGATATCTGCCATGCTTGCCCACTCAACTCCTTCAGTAGTTACTCTGATACTACCCTCTCAGTAATCGACTGTGACTACTTTGCTTAAAATGGCAACTCCCACCCCAGCTCTTCTGCTGCCCTTGCCCTGCTTTATTTTTTCTCTTGATGTTTATCACCTCTGAAGTAGTAAGTAATTGACTTATGTTTATTGTCTCTCCTCCCCAACGAGAATATAAACTGATGAGGTCAGGCATATTTTTTGTTTTGTTTATTGCTGAAGCCCCACAACCCAAAATGGTGCATGGTTCAGAATAGAACACTAAATACTTTTTGAATAAATTAATGAATCCCCATCTTCCATATGGGACAGCTGAGGTTCAGAGAGAGGATGTGATCTGCCCAAGAGCCCCCAGCTGGTAAATCAGAATGCAAACCCAGGTCCCCTAAAATCAGTGCTTCTATTGCATCATGCTGCCGGTGTCCTCTTTTCCACAGACAGCTTAATGCTTAGAGATGGTGAAGAGGGCTCAGGCAGCAAAAGCAAACAGCTTCCCAAGGAAATTAGCTAAATTCTCAGGCAGCAGCTCTCCAGCCAGTCACGTAGGGAAATGAGAACCTTTCGGGGTCCTAAGACCACTGCCACCAATCCTGACCCAGAAGCTCTGCAGCCCGAGGTGGTAGGTGCTCCCATGACTCTCATGGCAAACCCTCAGGTCCCCAGTCTGGTGGCCAGAGGAGGAATGGACCCACATAGGGCCAGCAAGTAGGCTCTACAAAGGCTGAGCCCAGGACAGCTGTTCACATAAGGAAGAAGGGAGATGCCCTGGCAAATCTCATTTCACAAAGCAGGTTTCTGAGGCCCAGAGGAGGAAGGAAAGTGACTTCCCCAAGGTCACAGAGTAGCAACAAAACCTCGGACTCTCAGGATCTAAGGTTGAAGCTGGAAAATGATCAGCAGAGCGGAATGCTGGGGAAATGCATCTTGGGAGAAAGAAGGTGGGGAGAGATGCAGAGACAAATAAGCCTCACGGAGGGTCTAGGCAGCCAAGCGATTTGCTGGTGAAAGCTGTTCCTGCAACAGATAGGGACAGCCAGCCATTAAGTCAAGGGCTATAATGGGATCAGGAACAAACAGTTATTCAAAAATGAAAACGTATAAAACCTCTCTTCTCCCATTACTGCTGAGAAACGGCATCCCAGACACATGGACTTGATATATTAAATTTGGCAGCTCTAATATACCCGGTCTTGCCAATAAACTTATAGGAATTGAATTGAAATGGTAAGAGATGAACATAAAATGGCTGAGTGCTTAACTAAGCCATTCCCAAAACTTAAACCTCTAAGGAACTGTGGGCTCTGGAGAGTAATGGGGAAGGGAGGGGCAGAGAGAGGGGTGTCCCTCTAGAAGACTGAAATGGAACAGCAGCTCCGCAGCAGTCCTAGCTGGACAAAACCATAGAGGGCCCTAAGCAGCTAGCCATGTGACCTTGGCAAGTCAACTGCCCTCTCTGGGCCTTCCTATCATCACAAGAAAACAAAGCAGTGGGTCTAACTGATTGGCAGATTGCTTGGAGAGTGGTCCAGAAGTTTGCTCATTCAAATAACAATGGAGTAATAGCAACCCAATTAAAAAATGGGCAAGTAGTCTTAATAGACATTTCTCCAAAGAAGACATACAAATGGCCAATAAACACATGTTCAATATCATTAGCCATCAGGAAAATGCAAATTAAAACCATAAAAAAACCCACTTTACACACTAGAATAGCTATTATTTTAAAACATGGAAAAAAGTGTTGGCGAGGATGCACAGAAATAGGAACCCTTGTGTACTGCTGGTGGGAGTGTAAAATGGTACAGCCACTGTGGAAAACAGTTTGGGCAGTTCCTTAGAAAATTAAACATAGAAAAGTTGGAAACAACCCTAGTCTCCATCAACAGATGAATGAAGAAACAAAATACGGTATATGCTGGTTTGAAACTTTTTATGTACCCCAGAAAAGCCATGTTCTTTCTCCTAATCCAACCTTGTGGAGGCAGACCTATTATTTGGTGGGACCTTTGATTAGGTTGTTTCCATGGAGATGTGACCCGCCCAGTTGTGGGTGGAACATTTTGATTAGCTGGTTTCCATGGAGATGTATCTCTGCCCATACAAGGTGGGTCTTAATCCTCTTACTGGAGTCCTTTAAGAGGGAATCATTTTGGAAAAAGCTCAGAGCTGACACAGACAAACATTTGGAGATGCACAAAGAAAACACCCCCAGGGAAACCGAAACCAGAAGCTAAAGGAACAGCAGATGCCAGCCACATGCCTTCCCAGCTGACAGAGGTGTTCCATAAGCCAGTAACCTTTCTTGAATCAAGCTATCTGTTTCTGGATGCCTCAGTTTGGACATTTTACTTGTAACTTAATAAATCCCCTTTATAAAACCAACCCATTTCTGGTATATTGCATTCTAATAGCATTAGCAAACTAAAACACAGTATATCCATACAATGCAAAATACAGCTTGCAAAAGGGAAAGAAGTTCTAACACATGCAACAACTTGGATGAACCTTGAAAACATCATTTTGAGTGAAATAAGCCAGATACAAAAAGACAAACACTGCATGATTTCATTGATATGAAATACCTAGAATAAGCAAATTCACAAAGCCAGAAAGTAAATTAGAGGTTACCAGTGCTAAGGGGCAGGGAAGGTGTTCTAGTTTGCTAGCTGCCAGAATGCAACACACCAGAGATGGATTGGCTTTTAATAAAAGGGGATTTATTCCGTTAGTTCTTCAGAGGAAAGGCAGCTAACTTTCCACTGAGGTTCTTTCTTACGTGGAAGGCACAGGATGGTCTCTGCTGGTCTTCTCTCCAGGCCCCTGGGTTCCAACAACTTTCCCCGGGGTGACTTCTTTCTGCATCTCCAAAGGCCTGGGCTGAGCTGCTAGTGCTGAGATGAGTAATGCCAAGCTGCTTAGGCTGTGCTACGTTGCGTTCTCTCATTTAAGCACCAGCCAATTAAGTCAAACGTCACTCATTGCGGCAGACACGCCTCCTAGCCGACTGCAGATGTAATTAGCAACAGATGAAGTTCACGTACCGTTGGCTTATGTCCGCAGCAACAAGACTAGGTATGCTCACCTGGCCAAGTTGACAACTGAAGCTAACTAACACAGAAGGATTGGGGGATATTGCCTAATAGGTACAGAGCTTCTGCCTGGAACGATGAAAAAGTTTTCATAATGAATGGTGGTTAGGGTAGGACAAAAGTGCAAATGTAATTAATACCAATGAATTGTACACGGGAAAGTGGTAAAAATGGGAAATTTTATATTGTATATATGTTACCACAATAAAAACATTTAAAAAAAGAGTAAGAACAGTAAAAATAACAATAGCATTGTCTGGCATTAAATAAGTGCTCAATAAATTTACCTATTAGAGGTAATAACTTATTGAGCACCTACTATGTGTGGGCACTAGGGTAAAAGCGTTAGAAGCATCATCCTCAGGACAAGCTGTGAGGAAGGGAGTATATGCCTTTCCACATGAGGGAACTGAGACTTTGAGAAGTGAAATGACTCACCCAAGGTCACACTGATAGAAAGCAGCCAAGCTGTGCTTAGAATCCAGGCAGTTAGAATCGAGAGTCCACACTTCTAATCACTTATGAAAATCTGTACCCAGCTGCCAAAAGCTTTCCTTCATAAATTATGCACTCTGCCCCTTGGGACCATGTGGCCACTTTAAGCCAACAGCAATATGTATTATCATTCCGTTTTACAAATGAAGAGACTGAGGTCCAGAGAAGTCACACATCTAGGAAGGGCACAGCAGGTCTCAGGGTGCCTGGAACTCAGACCTGCTGGCAAAGCCTGTGCCCAGACCATTGTGCTAACTGTTCCAAATGTCCAATCTTCAGGAAATCAAAACCCATGGCCTGCCTTCTACCCACCCAGCAACACTGATCATAGAATCCCCATTTCACAAAGGAGGACATTTAGTATCAGGACCAGCGATCACCTCGAGCTGTGTGGCAAAGGGCTAAGAACCAGATAGTCTGGAGTCATTGCCCAGGTACAAATCCAGATGCCACTGCTTTCTAACTCTGTGACCTTGGGTAGTTATTCAACTTCTGGTCTGTTTCCTCCAATGAAAACTGAGCTAATAACAGTGGCTCCTCATGGGGTTGCCCTGAGAATTCAGATCACCCATATAAACACAGAGGTCTAAGAGATCTCAATAAACATTGGCTGTCGTCCCCATCTTTATACTGACCTCCAAAAAAGCCTGTATTTCAGAAAAGAGGCTTAGAACCAGGAACAGAATGTCAATGTCCAGGTGATCTTTGGGGTCAGCAAGTTAGTATTATACATGAGGAAAGTGAGGCCAGGAAAATGAATTTGTCCAAAGCACATAGCACAAGAGGCAGATGTGGGGCTGGAAGTAGCCCCCAACAGAAGCCCAGGCTCCTGCCCCACCACAACAGCTCTGCAGAGCCCCCCACCACCCAGGGGTGATGTCACAGGAGCAGACCAGCTCCCAAGGGAGTGCTTCCCGTCCACCTCACAGACCTGGCCCCACAGAGGCAGAGCCCTGTTCCTGGGCAGGAGGTGGCCTTCAGCAAGGTGACCTTGCCCTGGTGTCACCCAGGCATGGACTTCTCAGGCTCTTGACCCAACCACCTCCTGATATAGTGCCTTTGTACATGGTAGAAGAAGGTGCCACGTCCTCTGGACAGGTACAGAGCCTGACGTAAAACTGTGCAAGTGGAGCTGGGGCTAGATTTCAGCTCCCTTCATGCCACCCCACCCCCACCCCCTCAGCCAGATGTTCTTGTCAAGGCACAAACCTGTACCACTGCACTTGGCAGGCCTGGGCCAGAGAAGGGGAGAGGTGGGGACAGCTGGAACATCTCTAGATGGTACCCAGGCACCAGCATGGGGTGCTGACTAAGCTGGCCCTCTCTGCCCGTGATTCACCATCCGCCAAGGCTGGCTTGCTCCGGCAGCATGTGAGCAAGGCCCTGTCCGGAACACAGAACAATCCGGCCCCACTCCCTCGCCAGGAACACAGGAGGTGCCACCCACCCATTCCCGGGGACCATGTCCACGGCTGCAACGGCATCTGCTGGCTCCTTGGAGCTGCTCCAGGTGGCAGGCCTGGCTCCTTGTGGCCAAGGGGCAGTAGGCAAGGCTAGTGGGGTGACCCTCTGGGGACACACAGGTCTGGATTAGGATTCTAGCTCTGCCACTTATAAGCCGGATGACTTCAGGAAAGTAATTTCATCTCCCTGAGTCTGTCCTTAGCTATCAAAGCAGGGCACACCCACTGCTGTATAGTTACCAAGGTACTATAGGTAAGGGGCCTCCTGCATAGTTAGTGCTCCAAGAATGTGGACTATGTCTATGGTTGAATGAATCCAGATGCTCACCCCTTCACACTCTCCACGAGCATACCCTGACCACCCGATCTGAACTTGCAGTGTAGGCATTCCCATCTCTTCGACACCTGCTCTTTCACAGCATGCCTCACCTTCTTACAGGCTTAGTGGCATGCCTGTCTACTTCCCCCTCTAGAATATAAAACTCCAAAAGGGCAGAGGGTTCTGTCTGTTTGTCCAACTGCTTACTCCAGCACCTGGAACAGGGCCTGGCCCATTCCAGTGCCCCATCCTGCTAGAGGACTGAACGAGCAAGGAGCCTGCCAGATGCAAAGTTCTCACTCCCTCTGACTGAGAGCACAAGGAAGAAAAATAGAAGAGAGAAATGTAAAGCCCTAAAGGCTCACTACCAGGGTCCCCCTCACCCCAACCCCAGGACCTCTGAGCTCAGCGAGCCCTGGTCTGGCCAGCTGAAGGGCTCACCATTTTAACCCTGTTTTACTGCTGAAAGTATGCCTGGAAGGCCTATGGTCCCTGACTTCAGTCATCTAGGTTCGAAGAAAAGATTAGCCAATAGTTGAGACACTGTGGGTGGAAGAAGGAAAAGAAGAGAAAGTGGGGTGGGGGAGTCCTCAGGTCCGAAGCCTCTGTGCTAGGCACATCTTGGCACCTCTAGGCATCAGGCTTTCATGGCTTCTTCAATCCTCACAAGGACCCTTCAGATAGACAGGAAGGCATCTCATTTTGCAGATGAGGAAACAGACTGGCAACTACTCCTACCTGCTCAGAGCCTCAGCTAGGAGAAGCATAATAGCAATGACAGCACCTTGTGCCTGACCTTGTGCCTCCCATAAG
Source organism: Myrmecophaga tridactyla (assembly GCA_004026745.1). Lineage (NCBI taxonomy): Eukaryota > Metazoa > Chordata > Mammalia > Pilosa > Myrmecophagidae > Myrmecophaga > Myrmecophaga tridactyla. Next base: position 16,464 of record PVIY010026805.1, on the reverse strand, counting down.
GCTGTGCTGGCGGGGGATTGAGGAGTACAGAGCCAAGATCCCAGAGCCCATTCTCTCCCCATCCTGCCACCATGCTGTGAAGTCGTCATGGGCCAACATTTGCACTTCACTGATATTCTTGGTTCCTTTCATTATGTGCAACTTGGGCACAGAGCTGGCTTTGGCACAGAATTAAAATAAGCCAAAAGTGTGGCCTTGGCCAGGGTCTGGGATGTGGACTGCTGTTACCCTGGACTGGTGCTCACCACGTGCTGGCCTCAAGCTCATCTGTCACATCTGCCGTCATGACAGCAACAGACCCCAGGTAAACAGTAGATTACAGCCGGAGGATGGCTCTACTGCATGCCCACCAAGAGTGCAGCAATGAATCAGCACCTCACCTGCCTGTTATCTGGAGGCGAGGGCATCAGAACACCCCTGGTGGGGGTGGCCCGTGGAGTCCCCTGCTCAGGACTCTGCTCAGAGGGGCCAAGAAGATCCAGGTGTCTTTCCTGAGAGAGCCTCAATATGTTAGGATACCCCCTTTTTCTTGTAGTGAGACACCCAGTTTCTTCTTCACCCTTGTTCAAGTTTGCCTCTCACCCCCTCACTCCCTAACTTGGCAGGTCTGGGATGGGGACTCTGAGGAGGTCCTGATGCAGAGTCCACAGGCCACACCTGGAGAGTGCTGATCTGAAGAAGCAGATGATGGACTGAAGAACAGAGACGGTGAGAGCTAGCCCCCACAGTCACACAGACCATTCATGCACGTCTTTGAAATTGCCTTTCCTTAAAAACTATTCTGATCACTCAGCCCAGGTCTGAGTCCCATCCCTGCCACTTTCAGGCCATGTGACATTCAGCAAACTACCCACCCCCAGGACCTGCTCTGTAAAGTGGAGATAACTGTACTCTTTCATAAGGTTATTGTGAGGATTAAATCACACATGTTAGGTCTTTAGCACAGTACCTGGCATTCCAAAGTGCTCAATACCCATTTGCGGATGTGGCAGCCAGCTTCCCAGATGTCCCCAGTGATCACTACCTCCTGGTATTCTCACCCTGTGTACTAGAGGTTAATCTGTATGAACAGAGTACAGCAGAGGTGATGGCATGTCACTTCCAAGATTAGGTTAAAAAGACTCTGTGGTTTCCAACTTGGTCTCTCTCTTTCTCCAATCACTCATCCCGTGGGGAGCCAGCAGCCATGCGGCAAGCAACTCTGCCACGAGTGAACTTGGATAAGGACCTTCCAGCCCGAGTGAACTTTCAGATGACTGTAGCCCCAGCTGACAGTTTACCAGCAACTATCCAGCTAAGCTGCGCCCAAGTTCCTGGCACTCTGAAACACTGTGAGATAATAAATGACTGTTGTTTTAAGGAGTTAAATTTGGAGATAACTTGTGATTGCACCAATAGATAACGAAGAAGGGAAAAATGAATGAAAACTCAAATCACTTTACGTGTGACAAGACACAAGTACAAAACACCCCACATCCCAAACACTCCTGAGCCAAGTCAAAGGAGAGCCCTTCCTCCCACTCACACATGCATGACCCTCAGTCTCCATAGTTTCCTTTTTAGTCATTCATTCATTCACTCATCAGCCAAACATTTGCTGAGCACTTACTCTTGGCCAGATGGGACTGACATCTCATGACGCAGTCCCTGCTCTCATAAGAAGGTACACTGCGTCGTTGCCTTGGGTGACCAACAGATTTGCCCCCAGTAACAGTACTGGGTAACAAGCCCAGGGACAGGAGGACGCACAGCATTCAGGGGGCTCAAGACAGGACACCTGCATTCAACAGGGGCTTCTTCTAAGGAAATGAGCAGAGATGACCACAGGATGTAGGTGCCAAGAAAGCCACTGCAATGCAGCTTATCTTAAAACTGAAATCTAAATGTCCAACAGTAAGGACACCTGACAGTTACCCACTGGTCACCACATACCAGTGTGGGATAGGGGTGAGGGATTCAATGACATGGGCACAAAGCCTGTGAGGTCGGTTCTATCCTCATCCCACACCTCAAAAAAACTGAGGGCAGAGAGCCAAGAGTTGGCAAGGAGCAACAGCAGGGCATGAGCTGTACCTGTTCAATGGAGTACCACGCAGCCATTAAAACTCAAGTCAGAGGGAAATATTTCCTCACACTATATTCCTCACACTATATTCCTAAACAAAATGACTTTCTATCACAACTGTATTACAATATAATATCACTTTTAAAAGAGAAAGACCTCCCTTTCATACATGTACATGCACATACACACATATAGACTAGAGCAGAGACAAAATATTTACTGTGGTTATATAATGAGATTCTGTACTTTTCTATTTTTCTAAGTTTCTACATTTAACATGTATTGCTTTTTAAACTTTGAGGAAAAAAATCCCCTTAAAAAAATGGAAAATGTGTTTAGCAGGGATAAATTTTATTCCTTCTTCCTTAGGAGACTGCCATGGATGGTTCTAGCGGCCTGGTTCGCCTGGATGAACAAGCAAGAGGTGGTGGCTGTAAGGGGCAGGGTAAGACATTTCCTTCAGTCCCCAGCAGAAGGCTGACAGGGAGAGCCCTGGTTCAACCAGACCAAGGCCCAGTGAAGGGCAGCTGGCTCCAAATCTGGGCTCCAGGGAGCTGCAAGCTAGAGACACGGTTTCTCATCAGACAGTTACAGGACCCAGGGGACCAGAGTTTCTAAACAGGCAAAATAAAAATAGTCTGAAGGAGGCTTCTGAACCAGATGCCCAGTCTCAGAACCACCTTTGCATCCCACTTTCCCTATCCAAGTGCAGGCTCCAAATGCCATCTGAACCTTGCTGTCACCACTATCACTGCCATCCAAGACAGGTCCTCCTTTCCTCACAACTGCATACAACCTCTTCAGTTCACCCCAAACTGGGAAGCATAAGATCAACCCTCCTGTAACAACCCCTCAAATGAACTCAAAATCAACCAAAGACTTAATACTTACAAGAAAATATAAGAGAAAATCTTCGTTACCTTGGATATGGCAATGGTTTCTTAAGTATAATACTGAAAGCATAGGCAACAAAAGAAAAAAAATGGGTAAATCAGTCTTCATTAAAATTTTAAAATTTTCTACATCAAAGGACACTATCAAGAGAATGAAAAGAAAACCCTCAGTATTGGAGAAAATATTTGCAAATCTGATAAGAGATTAATATCTAGAATATATAAATATATAAAGAACACATACCACAAGAAACCAAACAACCCAATTTAAAAATGGGCAATATACAAATGCATGAAAAGATGCACAATATTATTAGCGAGTAGAGATGCAAATCACAACCACAATGAGATACCACTTCATACCCACTAGAATGGCTAGAATAGATGGAAAATAGCAAGTGTTGGCAAGGATGTGGAGAAATTAAAACTTTGTACATGGCTGCTGGGATTGTAAAATAGTGCTGCCACTTGGAGGCTCCTCAAAAGTTAAACATAGAATTGTATGACTCAGCTCTTAGGTATAGACTTGAAGGAATTGAAAATATGAACGCCTATGTTTATAGCAGTATTATTCATGATTGCCAAAAGGTGGAAACAACCCAAGTGTCCGTCAACAGACGAATGGATAAACAAAATTAGGTATATATGTACAATGGGTTATTATGCAGCTGTAAAAGGAATGAAGTTCTGATAAATGCTACAATATGGATGGACTGTATAACACTATGCTAAGTGTAATAAGCCAGACTCAAAAGGATAAACATTTTTGACTCCACTTCTATGTGGTATTTAGAATACGCAAATTCACAGAGACAGAAAGTAGGTTAGAGGTTACCAGGGGCTGACGGGAGGGGGACTGGGGAGCTATTGCTTAATCGGTACAGAGTTTGGGGTGATGAAAGGGTTTTGGAAATAGCGGTATGGTTGCACAACCTTCTGAATGTAATTTATGCCACTAAACTGCACACTTAAAATGGTTAAAAAGGCAAATTTCATGCTATATATATTTTATCCCAATTAAAAAAAGAAATGGGTAATTGAGAAAATATTTGTTAGTAGTTGATATTAGACTTGTGACTTTTTAAAGGTCAACAGTGGTTGGAAACACAGCTGCATATTAAAATCATCTGGGGCAGGCCACGGTGGCTCAGCAGGCAGAGTTCTTGCCTGCCATGCCAGAAACCTGGGTTCGATTCCCAGTGCCTGCCCATGCAAATAAATAAATAAATAAATAAATAAATAAATAAATAAATAAATAAATAAATAAAATCATCTGGGGTGCTTGCCATAACAGCTGCTGAAGCTGTTGAGCATATTTTGATTTCATCTCAGAGGTGAAGCCTAATGTTTTTTAATGTGGAGAACCACTGACATAAGAGAATTTTACTCAGTCTGTCAAAAAAAAAAAAAAGTATTAGAATGTTTACAAGAACTTGAAATTCAATATGTTTATAAATTTTACTTATTAGATTTTCTAGAATTGTTTAAGTATTCTGAGGAAACTGTGCTTGTTAGGTTATGCATCCCTAAAGTGCTTAAAAAGAAAATCAAATATATTAAATTTATAAATTCAGTTAAAATGTTTAAGGGAATTTAATTAAGCTGTAAATAGGGCTGAGTGAAGAAATTTAGTTTACTCAACTTGAGTTCAAACATTAATCAAAGGAACATCATCTACTCAATGAGATCAAGGGAAGAGAGCTTTATTTCATCCAAAACCTAAATTTATTGTAGCACACAATCTAATTCAACCTGTCTGGATAGTTCATTTAAACAACCTAAACACATGTAGCCCAGAATGGAACAAGGACTTGTAATTCTGTACAGCTTAATGTAATATCCAGATATATCCCAGAGTATCCTGGGGAGATGATTAAAAAGTATTGGCAAAGTTCTCTGAGGGACTGGAAAAAAAATACGGAATTGCTAAACTTTCCACCTGGGAAACCTCTGATACTCTCTCAAACACTAGGGACTCTCAAGTAAATACGCCAAGCCCTTGATCTTGAGGCTTGCTTTTACGAAACATTTCTGTAGCAGAAACTAATCCTACCTATAATTATGCCTAAGAGTTACTTTCAGAAAACCTCTTTTGTTGCTCTCATGTGGCCTTTCTCTCTCTCTAAGCCCTCCCCACTACATGGGACATGACATCCAGGTGTGTTAGTCTCCCTGGCAACATGAGACATGACTCCCATGGATTGAGAATGACTTCTTGACTAAAAGGGGGAAAAGAAATGTAACAAAATAAGTTATCAGTGGCTAAAAGAGTTCAAATAGAGTCCAGAGGCTATTCTGGAGTCTATTCTCATGCAAGCTTCAGATATTGCTAATTGCCACAGACCACCAAACTGCAACCAAGAACATTCCTGTTAAACCTAAAGAACACCCGGGGCTCTACTGAGATCCTACAAAAGCTTCATGCACTAAATTTACTTTTCAGAAACCTAAAACCTTCGGATGTTTCATAGACCAGGTAAGTCCTGAAACCCAGAGGTGCAGTCTCTTTGAGAACATCAACCAGTTCTACCCCCAATCCCATATTGCCAACACCCCTTTCCAGCATGAAAATGTTACAATGGACATAGTCCAAATATCCGTAAAGATTGGGAGAAGGATCAAAGTGGAAGAAGGACTTATAACAAAGAAGTTAGGATTTAACAAATGAGTAGTATGACTACTCAAACATTATATCGATATTTCTTTTTTAGTCTCCAGTGTCTTGGAGGAAAAACCTGAAATTGTGGAACTGTAACCCATATCAAATTGTTCTATGACTACTTGTTAAAATGTACTTTGAAATGTATTGCTTTTTTGTATATATGTTATATTTCACATTAAAAAATGTTAAAAAAACATTAAAGGAAAAATTAAGGTCATTTTTCTCGTTTTCCTAGACTTATGTATGGAATAATGATTTCCAAGTTGAAATCTAAGACTTCAAAAAAACTAGTTTTTTTTTGTTACTCTAATGAGAATTTAAAATACAAAAACTAAAACCAAATAACACAAGCCACACCTTAACTCTCTATGCTCTTCCCTATCCCACCTAAAATTATTTCTTCCACCTGAAATTATTTCTTCCTCCTCTGAACTTCCCATCAGCCAGATCTGTGCTAATGCCAAGCAAGACATAAGTATTCTTTCCCTGGAGCCACACACCTCCGGGCTCCAAGGAGTTTCCAGGATACTTGCAAACAGTAAATAACCACACTTAGGATAACTCATTGTGGACATAGAGCATTTTATAGTTTTCCTTCCAATTCCTTAACCAAGCACTACTATTTCCTTTTACAGGTGCAGAAAATATGATCCAGAAAGTTGGTGCCTGAACAAGGTCACTCAGAGTCAGAGGCAGATCTAGGCCTGGAGTCCAGTCCTGGGGTTTTGAATGCCATCCTATCATGATTACTTTTATCACTGGCTCAGATATCTCTTTTGAACTTCAGCCTCCATACCCCATTTGCCTCTTGACATCTCCACTTGGATATCTAAAAGGCAGCTCAAAGTTAAACGTGGCTAAACAGAACTTAGAATCATACCTTCCCGGTTAATGGCACCTCCCTCCATCCAGTCACTGAAATCAACTCTTAGGTATCATCGGACCCTCTGCACAACCTCCCAAAATACAACCCAAATCTGGCCACTACCCTAATCTCAAATTATTATCCTCCCTCAGCTGAGCCTCCACAATACCTTCCCCTCTGAAATCCATTCTTTGGAAAGCAGCCAGACTGATAATGTTAAAACGTTAATTGGATCATCTCACATCCCTGCTTAAAATCCTTCCATGCATCCCCAATGCAATTAGAAGAAAATGAGACTCCTATTATGGGCTCAAGGCTACCTCTCCAGAGTCCACTGTGCTCCTTTCTCAAACACCGCAGAACTGCAGCTGCCTCAAGACCTTTGCGTTAGCTTTTCCCTGTTTCCTATCCATTCAGGTCTCAGTTCAAACGTCACCTTCACAAAGGCCTTCCTCGGCCACCCTACCTAAAGTAGCACCATCACCCCCTACACATCCATCAACCTGTCATCTGTTCTTCCAGACACTACTTGTTTGCTGTTTCCGCACCTCCTCATCCGTCCACACCCTAGAACGTGCGCTCCACGACAACAGGGACTTGTTCGCCTCTGGGACCCCACCGCATGGCCCAGAAGAGGCGCTCAGAAAGCATTTGGTGAATGGCCCTGGTACTCCAAAGTCCACGCTCTTTCTATTTCCAAGAAGGAGTGACCCCTCCAGACCAAGATTGTCAGCTGCGAAGCCGAGAGTTATAGGAAGCACGACCACTTGCCCTGAGGCAGGACTGGAGGACTTCAGCCCCCAGACCCGACTTTCACCACAGACTTCACCTCTGGCCTCGGGGATGACAGAGAAGAGATGACGAGCCCGGGGCCCGGGACGCCCAGGCCCTCTAATAACCGCCCACCCCGTGAATTGATCCGTCCCGCCGCGGGGCACGCGGACCGGGTAGGAAGAGTCCAAGTCCTCCCGCGGGGAGAAAGAGATTCGCCCCTCGACTCGGCAAACGTACCTGAGCTCCTCCTCTTTCGGGCTCGCGTCGCGTACTGCTTGCTGGGATACGTAGTCCTTCCTGATTATCGATCCTCCCTTCCCAGAATCCTTTGGAATCAAAGCCGAGACGCGCGGTGGAGGGCGGGATGGGGGGGGGAAAGGAAGAGAAAGCGCGAGGGCTTCTGGGAATTGTAGTTCAAAGTAGTAGCTCAGCAAGAAATTCAGTAATTAATCTTATCAAACTACATTTCAACTGGCCTGATTTAGATATTATAGGGCTTTCTCCCGCGAAGGCCAGCAGTTACCTTTTTCTTGGGGGGGGGGCGGCGACGGGGTGGGGGGAACGATTAGCACTGAACTACAAGTCCCATAAAGCATTGCGGACCGAGGGCCTTTGGAGCGCGAGGTCGGCGGCAGTGAGAGCGCGGTGGCCCCGAGTTAAGCTGTGAGGAAAAATGGCACCCCCGACGTTGACTGCCAAGTTGTACTCTCTGTTGTTCCGCAGGACCTCCGCCTTCGCCCTCACTATCGCCGTGGGCGCTCTGTTTTTCGAGCGAGCCTTCGATCAAGGCGCGGACGCGATCTTCGAGCACATCAACCAGGGGGTGAGGTCCTGGGCCGTCCCTGACCTTGGGCCGGCCTGAGGGAGTCAGCGGGAGTGGGGGTTGGGCGGGACCCGGTCTGCCTTTACGAAGAAGGGGTAGTCTCGGGACCTGCGGGGCATGAATCTTAAAATCTTAAACGAGGCCCGTAGATCCCATCTTGCAGGGGTTGTAAATATGGGTGTCCCCCACCCCACATACCCACGAATCAATTTGTAGAAGCAAAAATTAAAGCCAAGTGAGAGCAAAGAACTTCATAGGGCCACAGCATCAGAAGTGAGTGGTAAGCTAGGTCGGGAATCTGGATCCACTGCCTCCTCCGAGGGTTTCAGGGGCAGATTTGAGCAGGCGACCTCTCTTGGAAAGGGCATCTCCGTTGTCATAGTTGCTGTGGTTTTCAGACAGCGCTTTCAGATTCCCAAGGCCTCCCACGCCTGGTATTAGAATGTTTGAGGTGATGATAACGATATGGGAATGTAGTTAATGCCACTGGATTGTACATTTGAAAGTGGTTAAAAGGGGAAATAATTGAATTGAATATGTTACTGCAATAGAAAGTTTGAAAAATAAAAATTAATTTTTTAAAAAGAGTGGGGCCTGTGAAATCAGAAATTCCTGGTTGAGAACACTGGACTTTGTGGCTTAATACCTGCATGACCTTGGACATATTACTTAACCTCTCAGCTTCAATTTCTTATCTATGAAATAGGGATAATGATATAGTAAGTACCTTAGGTAATTATTGTCGAGTTATATGAGCAATGGGAAAAGTATGGCAGTTCTTAGTAGGTGTAACCACTCAAAAATAACATTGGTTACATTCCTCAGGAGAAAGTGGAAGCATGAAATAGCAAATTGCCACACTTTTGGACTCGTGTTACCAGGCACTGTGCTAGGTGCTATGTACACTTTATAGCATTAAACCTCATAGCAGACCTTCATAGTTGGTTACCCAACTCTTCAGGTATGGAATTGCGGCTCATATTGGTAAACACCTTGTCCACATAGCCCTGTTCCATCACTCGTTCATTTTTAATTTGAAGCTGTCAAACTCCCAGCCCAGGCAGCTCAGTCCACTAATGCCATACCTGCCCCCTTGACCAGTGCAGTTTTCCTTCCCATATGAAATTACTGCCACTGTCTCATCTCCTGCAGGCAGTTCCATCAGCCATGCCCAGTGATCTGGAAAGACATCTGAGCAGGCTGTCATCTCAACCCATCCATTTCCCTGTGCTTTTAGAAAGGAATTTCAGCCTGTTTCTGTCCCAGGGATCTTAGGTCTGAGGAAATAAAAACCTCAGTGTTAAATATTTGGGGACTATGCACTTAGGACCTCTTGAGACATCTTCCAGGCTCTCTTCCTTGGTACTTGTGTGCTTTAGGGCAGTTCCCTTAATCTCTCTGAAGCTGTTCACTCTAAAAGTAAAATCATCCCTTCCCATTCACTTCACATGATAATAAAGAGTGCCAGAGCATTTTATAAATGTTAGGAATTGTCAGGCTTAGTGTTGCTTCCATTTTACCTACCACAATTGTACATATTTAATCAGGATATAGCTTATGTTTCTCAAGCTTGTTTTAGAGATCAGGGCAGCAGGAATAGTTATGAAATATGAGCAGCGGAGCTTGAGATTTGTGGCTTTTCTCTTTAAAATGCAGAAGTTGTGGAAACACATCAAGCACAAGTATGAGAACCAAGAGTAATTCCTTGGAGGCCCCCATCCATAGTAGAAGGACCGGGTCCACCCACCAGCTGTTTGCCCAGAGCCGGGGCCTCAGCTTGAGGATGATGTTGGAGTTACTCTTCACGGACCACCTTTAGCTGTTGGCAAGAAATGGCTTCACTTGAAAAGACTCTTTAAATTCTGCTGTGTTGGAAGTGTGTTTAGTCAGAGTTATCAGCAAATAAATGTAAATTGTTCTTGACATCTGCTTCTGCATCGAGTGCTTTGTTAGCTCTACCTGAGCTTCATCCATCAGGTGAGATCTCTTCAGAGGCTTCTGCAAACATCTGAAAGGTTACATCCACTATTTGGGGTTCCCTGTTAACTTCCAAAGAATTCTGGTTTTCCAAACATGAGTGAGAGTTGGAGATGTTACCTTCAACTTTGGCATCTGAGCCAATAATTCCATTCTTAAATCACATGGAGTGGGATTCTCCATGGGGAAGTGCTGTGGCCTAATTGCGGGTAAAAAACCCTGTTTTGGGTATATTGGGCCACCCCCAGTCCACGTTCTAGCCTCTGCTCTGCCTTTAACATGCTGAGTGTCTTTGGGCAAGCTGCCATAACACTGGGCCACAACTTAACTTCTGATGTTCAGTTTAAACCAGAGTGCTGCTGTCTGAAGAATTCAGCTTATCAGGGTGCTTGAATCCTCACTCCACCAGTCCTAGCTGTGTGGACCAAGGGTGAAGTACTCAGCATTGCTGAGCTTCAGTGTCATTATCTGTAAAGTGGAAATAATAGAAGTACCTCCTGCATGGGGTTTTTATGAGCATTAAATGTTTTTATGAGCATTAAAAGCAGCACATGGAGGTAACTGCTGGCAGAGAGAAATGGAGGGAAGCAGAAGGACCTGGAGAACTAGAAGATTCTGCTGAAAGGCTGTGGAGCAGTAGGACATAAGGAAAAGGGGTTTGAGGAACAAGACCAAGTCATTCAGCAAGTGTTGGAGTAGGTGCTGTGTGTGGAGTACTATGCCAGGTACTGGGTGCACGGTGGTAAATAGAGCACATGAGGTTTAAACTTCTTAAGGGGAAAGGCTATACATGCCATCCTAGATACTTAAAGACTGGACCAAGGGCTCTGGGGAAGCCACAAGGAGAGAGAATAACCATGACAAGGTAGTCAAAGAAGACCCTGGAGTAGGTGGCATTTAAACTGAGGTTTGAGGTTGATAAAGATTAGCCAACTGTGTTAAAGGTAGAAGCAAAGCAGAGAAGTAGAAGGTTTGAAGGCCCCAAGTTGGGAAAAGCACTTGTCATGTGTGCGGAACTAAAAGACCTAGGTGGCCGAGGAGTTTGAGGATAGTGAGTAAATGAGACAGATCATAATCTTGTGAGCCACAGTGAATAATTTGGATTTTACCGAAATTCTAATGGAAACCACTGAAAAATTTTCAAGGAAATTCTATCTTAATGTGGTTAAAAAAAAATCACTTCAGCAGCTGTGGGGGCAATTCATTTGGGAGTGGGAAGGAATGGAAGACGAGTGACTAGCAGTAGTCCCAGTTAGAGATGATGGCTATAAAGGACCCTGGAAACTGACCTGGCTAGGAATGGCAGGAGAGCATTGAGGAAGTACTGAACAGGTGTAAAGGAGTTTTGTCCTGCAGTTGAGGAAACTGGCCAGGAAAGGTAAGTAACTCACCTGCCAGCTGCCTCTTCATGCAGAGCCTGGTCCTCAGCGTGGTCCAGCCAGAGTGGAATCATTCACTAGCAACTCATGAGGTGTGATCCAGGTCAGGAGACCCATGTAGAGCTGAGAGAGATTAGAAATCATCCAGTTTGTCTTACCTAAGGCATATCTTCATGAAATTGAGGCCTAGAGAAAATTATGACCTGCCAAAGGTGGTACATCTCTGGAGAGCAAAATCAAGACTTGAACCAAAGTCAGGGCTATTCTAAGACTTTTTCAAGAATGTTTTCACCATCATATAGAGCATAACTTTGAAGAATGAAGATTGCCACATATAGTATACTTTTCTCAATGATTTGTGGACAGTTTACTGGGGGAAAAATGAAGTAGGAAGCATTTTCTGAATTGAGTTCTCGCAGAGTTATTCTATGTTATTGTGTGGTGCCTGTTGATGAACTCAGAGTGACAGAGTCAGAACATGCTTATTTGATCAACTGCCTTCAATGGGACACATCAGACAGCCCAACCAACAAATGTATCCATAAGCCAGTTTACAGTTAAGATGCCCCATAATTTGTCATCAGCATTTCTGGAATGTGGGTATTGTTTTTCCTTTCAGTAAGAGCTGAACAGTAAAATAACAAAACCTGTTTTACCTCTCAAATTGGCAGAGCCACAAAATGATATTATTGAGCCTTGGCAATGCATGAACAAATGGCACTTGTGCTGCTGGCAGGAGTGTGTCAACTGGTACCATTTACTTGAACAATTTAACTTTTTAAATTGTGAAATATGTATACAAAGAAAAGAAAGAAAGGCACAGAAGCTCTTGATCTGAAAGACTTCCCATTTACCTATTTTTTCTTTTGCTGCTTGAGCTTTAGGTGTAGTTTAAGAAGGTACCTCCTATTACTAGATGTTGAAGATGTTTCCCTGCATTATCTTCTAGAAGTTTTATGGTCCTGGCTTTTGTATTTAAGTCTTTAATCCATTTTGAATTAATTTTTATGTAGGGTGTAAGATAGGGGTCCGCCTTCATTCTTTTGGCTATTGAAATCCAATTCTCCCATGCCCATCTGTCCTGGTTCAGTGGATTTGGGGGTATTATTGTAGATCAATTGTCCATAGATTTGGTGGTCTATCTCCATACTCTCAATTTTATTCCATTGGTTGATATTTCTATCTTTGTGCCACTACATGCTTTTTTGACCACTGTGGCTTTATAGTTAGCTGTAAAGTCAGGAAGTGTTAGTCCTTCCACTTTGCTTGGCTTTTTTAAGTATACTTTTAGCTATTTGGGGTCTCTTCCCCTCCCAAATAAATTTGATAACTAGCTTCTCCAGGTCTTCAAATAGGGATTTTGATTGGTATTCCATTGAATATGTGTATCAATTTAGGTGGAATTGACATCTTAATGATATTCAGCCTTCCTATCCATGAGCATGGAATGTCTTTCCAGTTGGAGCATTTTTAATTTCTTTTAGCAATGTTTTGTAGTTTTCTGTGTACAAGTCCTTGACATCCCTGGTTAGGCTTTGTGCCGGTTTGAAACTGTTGTGTACCCCAGAAAAGCCATGTTCTTTGATCCTCATTCAGTATTGCTGGGTGGAATCTTTTTGATTAAGTTGTTTCCATGGAGATGTGACCCACCCAATTGTGTGGGATCTTTTGATTAAGTGATTTCCATGAAGATGTGTCTCCACCCATTCAAGGTGGGTCACTTACTAGAGTCCTTTAGGAGGGAACCATTTTAGAGAAAGCTCAAACAGAGACCTTTGGAGATGCAAAAGGAAAACACCACCAGGGAATCCTTACAAAATGAGAACCCAGGAGATAAAGCTTGCAGACATCGCTATATGCCTTCCCAGCTGACAGAGGTGTCCAGAAGCCAAAGACCCCAACAGACACCAGCCATGTACCTTCCCAGCTGACAGAGGTGTCCCAGATAGCATCAGCCTTTCTTGAGTGACTTTATTTGGACATTTCTATGGACTTAGGACTATAAACTTGCAACTTAAATAAATTCCCTTTTTAAAAGCTGTTACATTTCTGGTATATTGCATTCCAGCAGCTTTAACAAACTAAAATAGGCTTATTCCTAGAGACCTGATTCTTTTGGTTGCTATTTTGAATGGAACTTTTCTCTTAATTGTCTCTTCAGGCGGGTCATTACTTGTGTGCCTAAAAAATACCGATTTTTGTACATTAATCTTGTATCCTGCCACTTTGCTGAATTTGTTTAGCTCAAGTAACTTTGTTGTAGATTTCTCAGGTTTTTCTAAATATAGGATTATGTCATCTGCAAATAATGAAAGTTTTACTTCTTCCTTTCCTATTTGGATGCCTTTTATTTCTTTCTCCTGTCTAATTGCTCCAGCTAGAACTTCTAATACAATGTTGACTAATAGTGGCGACAGTGAGCATCCCTGTCTCATTCCCGATCTTAGGGGGAATGCTTTCAATCTCTGACCATTAAGTGTGATGCTGGCAATGGGTTTTTCATATATGCCTTTTATCATATTGAAGGCGTTTCCTTCAACTCCTAACTTCTGAGGTGTTTTTATCAGGAAAGAATGCTGAATTTTGTAAAATGCTTTTTCAGTATCATCGATAGGAATCATGTCTTTTTTTCCTTTCAGTTGTTATTGTGCTGTATTATATTGATTGATTTGCTTGCATTCCTAGTATAAACCCCACTTGTTCATGATGTATAATTCTTTAACGTATCATTGGATTCAGTTTGCTAGTACTTTGTTGAAAATTTTTGCATCTACAATCATTAGGGAGATTGATCTGTAGTTTTCCTTTCTTGTAGCATCTTTGTCTGGTTTTGGTATTAATGTTAGCTTCATAAAATGAGTTAGGTAGTGGTCTTTTTTCCTCAATCTTTTGGAAGAGTTTGAGTAGGATTGGTGTTAGTTCTTTTTATAATGTTTGAGAAAATTCCCCTGTAATAGCCTTCTAGTCCTGGGCTTTTCTTTGTAGGTTTTTTGATGATTGATTGAATCTCTTTACTTGTAATTGGTTAGTTGAGGTCTTTTATTTCTTCTCCACTCAGTATAGGTAGTTTGTGTGTTTCTAGGAATTATCCATTTCATTTAAGTTGTCTAACTTGTTGGTGTTTTAGTTTGTTAATGCTGCCAGAAATGCAGTATACCAGAAATGGAACAGCTTTGCAAAAGGGAATTTATTAAGTTATAAGTTTACTGTTCTAAGTCCATAAAATATATCCAAACTGAGGCATCGAGAGAAAGATACCTTGACTCAAGAAAGGCCAATCTATTCCGTGTCAAGATGGCGGCTTAACAACATGTGCGTTTTAGTTCGTCCTCCAGAACAACTACTAAATAACCAGAAACAGTACAGAACAGCTCCTGGGGCCACGTCAGTGACCAGACACACAGCGTACCCCAGTCTGGACCGGCTGCGAGCACCCCCCAGAACCGTGAGTTCCCAAAGCTGTGGCGGCCAGCACCCCTCCCCCACAGGCTGCTTCCCAGAGGGGAAAGGAAAGGACTTTACCAGCAGCAGGGACCGGACACAATCAAATGCCAATTGCGGAACTAATTAACAAACTCTGACTACTAAAAATAGGCCCCCAGCTTAGGTGAACCTGATCAAAGTGGAGGTTGCCCATTTTTGCCCCAGCGCCAAGGGGGCAGGACTGACAGAAAAAGGGGGGGAAAAAAAGAAGGAAACAGAGGTTTTTGTGGCTGTGTATCTACAAAGGCTTGACTGCCTCTGGATACAGCAGCAGGACTTTTCAGGCTGCAACTGCCCCAAACATAGGCAGAAGTGCACTCTTTTGGGGGCATGTCTGGAGCCTGTGCCTTCCCCAGGGCAGGGGTGAAGCCCAACTCAGGTGGAATCCCTCCCTCAAGGAATTCAGACGCCAGGACTTGGTAATTTGAAGCCATTAAAACCAGCCTACAACCTCTCCTCTGTCTCCACCACACCCCCAGCAGGGAGAGTCTGCCAAAGTTAAAGGTACCGCATCATCTTATGCTGGTAGGACCTGCAGTCAGACAAGCACCACATACTGGGCAGGATAAGAAAAACAGAGTCCAGAGACTTCACAGGAAAGTCTTTCAACCTGCTGGGTCTTACCCTCAGGGAAAACCGACGCAGATGACTCTTTCCTCCTGATAGGAGGCCAGTTTGGTCTGGGAAAATCTGGCTGGGGTCTATAATACCTAAGTAGCTCCTCCTAAGTGTAGGGAGGGAAAGGCACCATACAAGCAGGGCAAGAAACAAGAAAACGAACTGAAAAATTCTCCTCTGTTAAACAAAACTTAAGCTAAAGGTCCAGATAAAGCTGAACTGAACGTCAAAGAACAGATAGACAACAAATTCATCCAGCAAGAAAACCCTAGATAAAAGAAGTGAAAGCAATCTCCAGAATAAGCTAATTAAGGTAATTAAATGCCTAGATGCCAGCAAAAAATAACAAATCACACTAGGAAAATTGAAGATATGGCCCAGTCAAAGGAACAAACCAACAATTCAGATGACATACAGGAGCTGAAACAATTAATTCAGAATATACAAACAGACATGGAAAACCTCATCAAAAACCAAATCAATGAATTGAGGGAGAATATAAAGAAGGCAAGGAAAGAACAAAAAGAAGAAACTGAAAGTCTGAAAAAAAAAATCACAGAACTTATGGGAATGAAGGACACAGTAGAAGAGATGAAAAAGCAATGGAAACCTACAATAGTAGATTTCGAGAGACAGAACATAGGATTTCTAAGCTGGAGGACGGAACATCTGAAATCTGACAAGAAACAGAAACTATAGGGAAAAAATGGAAAAATATGAGCAGGCACTCAGGGAACTGAAAGACAATATGAAGCGCACGAATATACGTGTTGTGGGTGTCCCAGAAGGAGAAGAGAAGGGAAAAGGAGGAGAAAAACTAATGGAGGAAATTATCACTGAAAATTTCCCAACTCTTATGAAAGACTTAAAATTACAGATCCAAGAAGTGCAGCGTACCCCAAAGAGAATAGATCCAAATAGACAT
>PVIY010026804.1:0-34937 GCA_004026745.1 Myrmecophaga tridactyla | reverse complement strand
GCTAATGATAAGTGGAAGCAAGGGGTAAGGGGTATGGTATGTATAATCTTTTTTTCTCTTATCGTTTTATTTCTTTTTCTGATGTCTTTTTATTTCTTTTTCTAAATCAATGCAAATGTTCTAAGAAATGATGAATATGCAACTATGTGATAATATTAAGAATTACTGATTGTATATGTAGAATGGAATGATATCTTAATGTTCTTTTGTTAAGTTTTTTAATTAATAAAAAAAAAAGAACCTAGACGTAAATTTATAACTTAGAAGGGAGACCATTGTATCATTATGATGGAAGTATATTTCATCATATTCCTCAGTAAAAGTATGAAAATTTTGGTAGATCATAAATGTATAAAAGTATAAATTTACAATTTTTCAATTATTTCATCTTTAACTTCTGGTTTTCTGTGTATGTTTAATCATAAGTAATATAAATACTATACTGCATGTAATTTTTCAAAAGTTTTTGCTGATAAGGGCACGTAATTTTAAAATGTTTACGGAACACCCATTTGGAGCATTTTGTCCTTTTTAAAACACTTTGTGGTGTAGTTCTTTAAATTCGTATTTGTCCTATATTTTAGGCCGCTGGTCTTGGTCGTATGAAACCAAACACACTTGTCCTTGGATTTAAGAAGGATTGGTTGCAAACAGATATGAGGGATGTGGATATGTATATCAACTTGTTTCAGTAAGTACCTTTTTAATTCAGTAACTTCATTAGTTCATAAAATGTTAATTTTAATTTGTTTAATAATGGAAGTATAAGAGTGAAAGGACTCTGTGGTCATCTGGGTTCTAAATGGATGATCTAGTAAAAATTTTTGATTGGTCTTATATTCTCTATACACAAATATGCATACATGCGTACATTCATACAAATGTACTCACAAACACACATACGTATATATATACTTCGACTTCCCATTTAAGTTAGGAATCTTTTTCCCATCTCTGTAGCTGCTTCTGAGCAGTCTCAAATGTTTCCAGATCCTATACCTTCTAAGTTATTCATTATAGCGATTTATGCTAAGGGAAGGCTATTTCATCACTGATATCAGCCTTACAGGTTTAGGTTTGTTTCTCACTCGAAGTAAATTTTCATTAAGTGGTTTACATTTTTTAAAGTTTACTTACATGTTTTGCTTTTCTACCCTCTTTAAATAGTGAGTTTTTAGTTTACTATTTGCATTTCAATCTTATTTCCAGTGATCTTTATCAGACAACTTAGTTTTGTCATTTGAACTTCCCTCTTATAAGTTGTCTAGAGAGTTATTCTTTTTCTTTCATTACTTTCTCTTTCTGATTCTATTCTGTTTATGTTTACAGCTTTTGGCCTATGTATCTGCTTAGTTTATTCTACTGTAATAGCTTTTTGGAACTAAGTGTGTTAATTAATGCAAAGAATAAAACTTTTTATTTTTTCCAGTTTACTTGTTAACCCTCAAAATCCTTCCTTTTCTGGGTATTCTGGACATGCTTTATCAAGTCTGTTTGTCATGTTCACACTATTTAATACCAAATAAGCATTCCCTCTCACTATACCATGCTGGATTAAAGAGTAGCTTTTTTTCTTAAGCCACTGATGAAACAGAACTATTCACTTCCTCCTGTAAAGTATTTCTTCATATACAGACAATTGTCCTTTATAATGAAATAAAAATAATAAACACTAAAAATAATGAAATAAAATGAACCTTTGAAGAAGTAATCAAATCTCCTACTTTACTTTTTAAAAATCTCTTTGTATAGATTAGTAAATATGTATAGTGTACAAGATTTCCTAGCTAATTGTTAAATGCATTTAATAAAATTAAGGCTCTCCTGATTTGCCATATGTTCTGATTGCTACTTGACTTTGAGTATATTATTTCTTTGTAAGCAAAATCTTGCTCTAGCTTTCTCATTCTCTCTGTGTATGTGGGGATTAGGGAAAGAATGATAGTAAGAAAGAAAGGTGTCATCATGAAGATCATGAACTATGCCTTTTCTCTCTCAAGGTCAGGGAGATGGAGTAATTATCTTAGAAAACAGGAAAAGTGAAATTTTTACTAATAATTCCTTCCTACACCTGCCACATTGTTAGTTAGAGTTGCTTTTAATGGGTGCACTGGAAAGAAGGAATCTTTCTGATCTGATTTTGTAGGGATTAAAGTGAATAGTTGCTTGAAAGTCAAGTATTACTCCAAGTGTTGTCCATCAGACAGCAATTTTAAAGGATAGGTAAATATTGCTGTCTGATTTCTTGGGCCATAGACATTTATTGCAGTTTTAAAGCAATGAGATGCTCATCATTTTTTCTTGTGACAGTTTAATGTTGTGGTTGTGGTTGTGGTTGTAAATACCCTGGTTATGGTTGTAAAACCTGTGCAATTGAGGTATGCTTTACTTATTATTTTTTTAAGAGTATATAAAAACCAACTACTGTTTATCAATTTATAGAGCTTACAGCAAAAACATAAGGCTATTTTAATCCAAAGTGAACTCAGGGAGCCACATACACTGGTTTTTCTTTTAAGAAAGTGATTTTGTTCAGTTGATTTAACTTTTTTTTTAATACTTGTAATTAATTTCTTCTCTAGTATATTAGCTCTTTCCAGCTTCAACTGGAGAAAATTAACTTATCTATTAAATTTATTTCTTCAGAGAATCTCTTTTGATCTTAATTTTAATTAAGGAATGAGATCAAAATTGTCTCCCCCATTATTAATAAAGAAAAAATAGAAAAGACAACACACATTCTTTGATTTATAAAAAATGAACACATTTTCCCATTTGTCAGTAGGAGGAATAAGGTGCTAATGTGTTTTATGTAGGTGTCAGATGCTCCCACTTGCATTAAAAAATATTAAAAGGAGACATGAATATATGTCTGCAAATGCATAAAAATTTTGGATTTTTTTAAACCAATTTTGTAAAGATATAAAAAATATTTTAGAATATTCTTCATATTCTACAGCCTGCCCTCATTTCAGCAGAATATGTCTTCATTGTTTTTATATGTTTCTTGTTGGCATTAAAGGCATAAGTCTAAATACAAATATGATACAATTACCAAAAATTGTTTTCCCGTAATTTTAGTTTCTGATAAAATAAAAATATACTGTTTGCTTGAAATAGCTTGCTATAGGTAGAATATCAGTATCTGCACTTAAATACTTTTCAAGGATATTACCATACAAGGGAAGGGAATGATCCAGAATTTGAAACTAAATAATGGTAATTTTACTTATTAATGCATATTTTAAAAATCAGACATTTAAGGCAGGAAGTAATTTTAGAGATCATCTACTATTGTGTTCATTTTAAAGAGGGAGGACAAATTATTGTGATTTTTTTTTTTTCTCCTCCTTTTACAGTGATGCCTTTGACATACAATATGGTGTAGTGGTTATCCGCTTAAAGGAGGGTCTGGATATATCGCATCTCCAAGGACAAGGTATATTTTGTTTAAAAAAAATTTAATTTAAAAAATTTGTATACATATACTTTTTTTTCAGAAAATTAGTTTTCACAGATTCTTCAATAATTTTAACAGTTGCATTTATCCTGTTTATGAACTTGCTGAATAGCTTTTTTAAGATCAGATCTGTTTTGTTGTACTAAAGTTTCTGTTTTTTCGTATACCAATGGTTGATAATTATTGATCATTACAGAAAGAATCAAATTCAATCCAAATTACATATCTAAGAGAAACAAATGTTGATTTTGATTGTAGATTGGCCACATTTGTAAAACTACAAATAAAAGAATAAAAGATAAAAGAATCCGAAGGAAAAAAATTTTAATTTTTAAATTGATTTGAGAAGAAATATAAAACCTCAACACCCCTGTAACAATTAGAGTTTGAATCAGTAATCAAAAACCCTCCCACCTGAACAACAGTCTAGGACCAGATTATTGCTTCACTGGTGAATTCTACCAGACATTTAAAGAAGAATTGATAGCAGTCTTTCTCACGCTCTTCCAAAGAATTAAAAAAGAGGGAACACTTTGCAATTCATTCTATGATTCAGCCTTACTTTGATACCAAAGCCTGATAAAGATATCACAAGAAAAGAAAGTTACTGGCCAATTTCTATTATTGAATATAGATACAAAAGTCCTTAAAATACTAGTAAACCAAGTCCAACAGCCTATTTAAAAAAATTTTTTTTTCATTTTTTTGAACATAACAACACACAAACATGAACATTCTTACCATATGATGATTTCATTCTTGGTATATAATCAAAAACTCACAATATCATCACCATTATCATTTCTTAGAATATTTGCATCAATTCAGAATAAGAAATAAAAAGAAAAAAGAAAAAAACACATACATACCATACCCCTTGCCTCTCCCTCTCATTGACTGCTAGTATTTCCATCTACCCAGTATATTTTAGTCTTTGTTTCCTGTATTTTTTTCTGTCCCCCTTACCGCTCCCTTTCATTGGTCACTAGCATTTCAATCTACTAAATTTATTTTAACATTTGTTCCCCCTATTATTTATTTATTTTTAATCCATGTTTTACTCATCTCCATACCGTAGATATAAGAAGTATCACACACAAGGTTTTCACAATCACACAGTCACATTGCAGAAGCTACATCATTATACAATCATCTTCAAGAAACATGGCTACTGGAACACAGCTCTACATTTTCAGGCACTTCCCTCCAGCCTTTCTAATATACTGTAACTAAAAAGGTGATAACCTGTATAATGTGTGAGAATAACCTCCAGGATAACTTCTCAGCTCTGTTTGGAATCTCTCAGCTGTTGACACTTTATTTTGTCTCATTTCTCTCTTCCCCCTTTTGGTCAAGAAGGTTTTCTCAATCCCTTGATGCTAAGTCCCAGCTCATTCTAGGATTTCTGTCCCACATTGCCAGGAAGGTCCACACCCCTGGGAGTCATGTCCCATGGAGAGAGGGGGAGGGCAGTGAGTTTGCTTGTCATGTTGGCTGAGAGAGAGAGGCCACATCTGAGCAACGAAAGAGGCTCTCTTGGGCGTGACTCTTGGGTCTAATTTTAAGTAGGCTTAGCCTTATCACCCTTTGTGGGGATAAGTTTCATATGAACAAACCTTAAGCTTGAGGGCTCTGCCTATTGCTTTGGTTGTCCCCACTGTTTGTGAGAATATCAGGAATTTTCCACATGGAGAAGTTGAATTTTCCCCCTTTCTCACCATTCCCCCAAGGGGACTTTGCAAATACTTCTTTATTCACTGTTCACATCACTCTGGGATTTATCAGGACATCACTCTGGACAAACCTACGAGATCTCATGCCCTACTCAAGGTTCCATGTATTTATGGTGTTCATTTAAACTGTCCACATAAGTTATATTAGGAAATGCCCTAGTCAAAAAATAAATTTTGTACCAAATAAACATTTTTTGCTTTAGTCTCACACATAAGTTAAAGTTTTAAAATATGAATTGCCATCTATTTTCAAAACCCTGCAATATTGACATTCCTTTATTCTTCCTCATGCAAAAACATTTTTTTAATTTGTACATTTAGTCACTATCATTGTACATTCTAGGCATTCCTAGCTTATACCATTTCATTCTTTATTGTCTGTCTTTCCTTCTGATTCAGTTGTGCCCCCAGCCCTCCTCCCTCTATCATTCTCACATTGAGCTTCATTCAGTGTACTAACATTGTTGTATTACAGTCAGGTAATATTGTGCTATCCATTTCTGAATTTTTACAAATCAGTCTTCTTGCACAATCTGCATCCCTTCAGCTCCAATTTCCCAATATCTGCCCTATTTCTATCTCCTGATGGTCTTTGTTCTTAACTGAAATTCTCCAAGTTCGTTCACTAATGTTAGTTCATATCAGTGAGACCATACAGTATTTGTCCTTTTATTTCTGGCTAATCTCACTCATAATGTCCTCAAAGTTCATCCATGTTGTTGTATACTTCATAACTTTATTCTTACAGCTGCATAATATTCCATCGTGTGTATATACCACAGCTTGTTTAGCCACTTGTCTGTTGATGGACATTTTGATTGTTTCCATCTTTTGGCAGTTGTAAATAATGCTGCTATAAACATTGGTGTGCAAATGTCTGTTTGTGTCCTTGCCCTCATGTCCTCTGAGTAGATACCTAGCAATGATATTGCCCGATCATATGGCAATTCTATATTCAGCTTTCTGAGGAACCGCCAAACTGCCTTCCACAGCGGTGTGCCATTTGACATTCCTGCCAACAGTGGATAAGTGTGCCTCTTTCTACACATCTTCTACAGCACTTGTCGTTTCTGTTCTATTGATAATGGCCATTCTGGTGGGTATGAGATATCTCATTGTGGTTTTGATTTGCATTTCTCTAATAGCCAGGGAAGTTGAGCATCTTTTCATGTGCCTTTTAGCCATTTGTATTTCCTCTCCTGAGAAGTGTCTGTTCATGTCTTTTGCCCATTTTATAATTGGATTGTTTGTCTTTTTGTCATTGAGTTGAACAATCTCTTTATATATTCTGGATACTAGACCTTATCTGATAAATCATTTCCAAATACTGTCTCCCATTGTGTAAGCTGTCTTTTTACTTTCTTGACAAAGTTCTTTGATGCACAAAAGTGTTTAATTTTGAGGAATTTCCATTTATTTATTTCTTTATTCAATGCTTTGGGTGTAAGATCTAGGAAACTGCCTCCTATTATAAGATTTATAAGATATTTCCCTACATTTTCTTCTAAAAGTTTTATGGTCTTCAATCTAGTGTTTAGGTCTTTGATCCATAAAGAGATTATTTACTATGACTAAGTGGCATTTATCCTAGGAATAAAAGATAGTTCAGTATAAGAAAAATCAGTGTAATGTACCACATAAAAGAACAAAGGAAAAAAGCTACCTGATTTTCTTAGTAGGCTCAGAAATGGCACCAGGCCAATTTAGCACACTTTTTTTGTTAAAAACACTCAAAATTAAGAATAAAAAGAGCTTTTTCAACATAATAAAGGTCATTTATAAAAATCCCACAGCTGGCATAATACTCAGGGAACAAGACAAGAGTGCCCACTTTCAACACTGCTGTTCAATAGAGTAGAATTTCTAGCCAGAACCAGTAAGGAAGAAAAAGAAATAAAAAGTGTCCAACTTGGAAAAGAAGAAATAGGGCTATCTCCATTTGCAGATGACATGATGTTATAGGCAGAAAGATTCGAAGAATCCACAAGAATACTACTAGAGCAAACGCAGTTTCAGTGAAGTGGCAGATTATAAGATCAGCATGCAAAAATCATTTGTTTTTCTGTACACTAGCAGTGAACAATTTGAAGAGGAAATTAAGAAAACAATTCCATTTCCAATAGCACCTAAAAGAATAAAATGTCTAGGATTAATTTATCCAACAATATAAAACACTTGCACACTTTGAACTACAGAACACTGCTGAAGGATGTTAATGAAGACCTAAGTGAATAACAAGACATCCCATTTGCATGGATTGGAAAACTTAATACTGTTAAGATGTCAGTATTAACCAAAGTGATCTACAAATTCAGTGGAACCGTATCAAAATCCCAGCATCCTTTTTTCCGAAAATCGAAAAGAAGATCCTCAAATTCATATGGATCTACAAGGGGTCCCTAATAGCCAAACCAGTTTTGATAAAGAACAAAGTTTAGGACTCACATTTCCCAAATTCAAATTGTACTACAAAGCTACAGTAATCAAAACAGTATGGTACTGCCCTAAAGAAAAACACATACTAATGGAATAGAGTTGAAAGTCCAGAAATAGGACCCACACATCTATGGCCAATTGATTTTCAACAAGGGTGCCAGTCATGCAGCAGGAAAGAACAGGCTCTAGTCTGCTCAGCAGGTGGTGCTGGGAAACTGGAGATTCATATGCAGAAGACAGACCCCCCCCCCACCCACATTGCACACCACAGACAAAAATTAACTCAAAATCGATCAAAGGACTGAAATAAAAGAGCTAAAAAGTAAAAACTCTTAGAAGATAACACAGAGGAAAAACTTTATGGCCTGGGATTCGGCAATAGATTCTTAGATTCAGCACCAAAAGCACAAGCAGCCAGAGAATATGATATACATTTGACGTCATCAGTGTCCATTGAAGGGTCAAGACAGTGAAAAGCATCTTACAGAATGGGAGAAAATAGAAGCAAACCATATGTCGGGAAAGAGTCGTGTATGGAACTTTATCTATTTATGTATTTAAACATCTTTATTCCCACTGCACTGCACCCACCCCTCTCCCTGACCCCTTTAAGGGTATTCCACAGTTTTGAAAGGAACACTTTGAGATTTGTATCCATGTAACACAAAAAATACAGCTTGCTGAAATGTGTTTTCTACCTCTGGAGAGTGGGACTTGCAGAATTCTGTGTGTATTTCATTCTCTTCTGCTCTGACAGTGACTGAGGTTTGGGGTGCCCATTTTATACCTGTTATCTTCTACATAATTAACAGTAATGCTTCCATTCATCCTCAAAAGGGCCACAGTTTGACTAATAAATTATATACTTCTATAATTTATTGAGGTTTGTACATGGTTGAAACTTTAAAGATATTTTTCATACATTTGTAATCATTATGAAAAAATTTTTGAAAGCCTTTTTATTCATCATTAAGATTTGGAGACAGGAATTTGGTTTAGTATAGATTAGGAGCACAGATTCCGGAATCAAGTGGATCTGGGTTAAAAATCTCAGATGTTCTTCTTAGCAGATTTGTAGCCTGGGCAAATTTGCTGACTTCTGAACCTCAGTTTGCTCATTTGTGAAACCATAATTATCTCGAAAGTAATTTTGTGAGGATTCTAAAAGATAAGCCCTTAGAGTAGTGCTGGCACCTGGGCTGACATAGTTCCGATTGCTACTTCTCATAATTAGTATAAAAAGTATTATGAACAGATCACAAGTTTCATGTTAAATTTTGTCTTTTGTGTTTTGGGGGGGTATTTTTGGTGCATGGTTGCAGAGTTGAACCCAGGTTTCCCTGCCTCATGGGAATGGCGGGCATTCTACCACTTAACTACCTGTCCACCCACATTTGTTTTTATGATAATTTTTTTGTCATTGGAAGTTATATGTATACTGATTCCTTGCCAAAAAACAAAAAATGGAGAAGCGGCTTTAAATATGAATGACATCGTTTACTCCATAGGTTTAGGAAAAGACTTTGTTCATTGGTCTTGACTTTACAGTCATGAATGTAAATTTCTACCATCTTCTAACATGTATCTGAACATTTGTCTTTTTTTATATTTTTCACGTGTGCAAATGTCGTTGAGAGTAAAGTTCTTTCACATTTTATAAATCATTCCTTTGTCTATCACATTCTGCCGTTCCATGAATTTCGCTCATTACTGATTCCCCCAGCACCTAATTCACATGTCTGACCCTTAGTTGGGGCTTATTTAGGTGAATACTCATATCAAAACAGATTGTCACTTTTTTTTAACACAAGAAACAGTTTATAATAAACTTACTATCTCATAAGAAACTTTGCTTTAAAATGTCATTTACTTGTGCTTAAACCACGAGGCTTTCTTTAACAGTTAAAATAAAATTTATAAAATTTTAAATACTTTTGTGTCCACAGAAGAATTATTGTCATCACAAGAAAAATCTCCTGGTGCCAAAGATGTGGTATTAAGTATGGAGTATAGTAAAACATCAGATTTAGATACTCCCAAACTATCTGGTGAAAAAACGGTTACACATAAAGGTAATTTTTCATTCAAACAAGAAATTTTATTAATGGTAATGTTTAATGGTTTTTAGTATATAGCATGTCTCAGAAGGTAACCAACTCTTAAAATTGTACTGTTCATTTCTAATAGTAAATTTTTAGTGGCTTTCAAAAATGTTTACAAAATGGCTAACTATTTTAAAGTATCACTGAACAGAAATCATGCCAATTAACTATTTAAAATATGCTCTTATGTTTTTATTTGTGCTTGTTTTTAAATAAAGCAATATGAAGTATAGGTTAAAGCTGAACTTGGAAAGAAACATGGTAAATCTAGAGTAGCATGCATATAGCATATGATAACACTGTGAAAGGAATGAAACTTTAAAAATTAATATACACATTTTTGTGTGTGTACGTCAAGATGTTTAAATAGCAGGGGTTTTGTTTATGTGCTAAGGTATTGAAAACATCCTTACATGTACTGTACCTGGAGATGGGTAAAACAGTGTAATAAAAAATCAAGTCAATATTTAGTCCCTCTGTGAAGAAACTCCATTTCTAGTTTATTAGACCATAAACTATAAGCGGAAACTTACTGACATAGTACCCCTCGTGGCTCATGTCATATAGGCCACTAAACAATTTTAAAACCTTAGAGACTTTCAGATAACTTTATCTACAAATACATATGTCATGTTTATGGGAAGAAAAGAGGTATGACTTCCAAATCTTACTCTCCCACCTTCACTCTCCTGCCTCTGTTCAGTCTGGTATCTCCATCTGTCCTGTTCCCAACTGATTTGCAATGGGAAAAAATCTGCACTGTAAATCATCAAACCATATCATGTTAAATCATACTCTGTGAAATTGATCTCTTGCAGGTTATGTAAAAGTATTGATACTGCTTTTTATTTCTTTTCTTCTTCTTTGCTTTGTTTGCTTAGAGTAGTATTTGAAAGTTTAGTTAAAAACTATTTTTCCCCTTTCAGTTCTTTGCTGCATTGATTATATATTTTTTCCTGTTTCACCTCAAAACTATAAACATATTCTGGTCACTTTTTATGTTTCTTTGTTTATTTTTAATTTATCATACACATTCTATTAGTTCCTTTTACTTTTTTCTTTTTAGACCCTTTCTCTTACCTAAAGCAGACCCTTTCTCTACAGAGTCTTTTAGGAATTATAGGTGCAGTTATGGTGGGAGGGGGAAAAGCACTATTTATTAAGCATCTACCATATATACCCGCATTATAGTAGATGTTTTCCATATGTTAGCTCGTTAACGTGTCACAAGCCTATGAAGTCATTATTTTTGTAAGGTAGGAAGCTAGGTCTACTCATCTTTTCATCGTGAAAATCTAAATCCCTTAGACTTAGATGGAATGATTTTTAAATGTCAGAATTTCCTTGACATTTCTGAGCTCTTTTAATGAATGCAGAATGTCCGTGGTTATATTATAAATATTTTTGATATCATCAATGATCAATACTATCAAATATTCACTTTATAAGAACAATAATATTGAATGCAATAAAATTAAATGGAAAACTGAAGTGTTAGTCGTTCTGTACCAGGCTTGATAAATTAACAACATTCAAAATTAACATTACCTTTATTTTGCGTTTATTTTCTAATTAGCCAATTATTTTCAAAATTGGCATAGAAACTGAAAAAATTGTAAAGAACTTTCAAAGTTTTCAGATGTATAAACATTCTGGTGTAGTGATTATATAATCATGAATATTTAGTTATGTTTGTCTTAGTTATTATTGAAGCATACAAGATGCAAGGGGATAAAAAAGAAAGAGCACCCCTGGGTACTTGTGCTAATCACTGAGCAAATACATTGATGCTTGCAATAGAACGCCCTCAGGAGGTAGGTACTGTTCAGCCTTTTTGCAGTGAGGAATGCGGCTAGAGGAAGGGGTAGAGGTAGTACTGGAATCCTGAGAGTCTCACCAGAGAGGCTCTAACTGTGTTTTGCCTCCCATCCCTGTCAAGAGTTTTACATGCCTAAAGGAAACCGACAATAGATACGTGCTGTAACATCAAGATTGAGAAATTGAGATTACGTAAACTATAAAGCCCAGAAAAATATTTATAGGTATTTAAATATAAATGGATGGAGATACATATTTATATATATAAATTAATGTATTTGGGACAAATCTCTGTTCTATGACTTGGCATTTTATATAAAACAAAAGGCTTCTGTCTCTTATAACTTTGCTCAATATTTCAAATGGTGATTCCTTTTTACAAATACGAGATATCCATCAAATGTTTCTAAAATAAGTTTTCAGTCATTTGCAGAGTGAAGGTAGCATGTTTAAAATTTTTTATACCCGAGAAGCCATATTCAGCATCTTTTCAACTGATTTCAAGTATGAAATTTTTAAAACTAATAAAATTTTTTACAATTTTACAGGAATAATATTTAGGGTTGAGTGATAATCAATAGGAAGAGTCTAAAATATGTTTGCTTTTTAAAATCCTGAACACTCTGTAGAAAATACTAATCTTCAGTCTTGATTATTTTTCATGGACTGTTGCTTCATACTATGTTTTATTCATAAATGTGCTCTATTTACATTTTCATTATTTTATTAATATAAAGGCAATTAACCTATATTTTGTGTTTTTTAAAAATAATCTAGATGAGGAAGAGGATGGCAAGACTCCAACTCAACCACTGTTGAAAAAAGGCAGGCATTTTTCATCATTTTATTTTAATCTCTTTTTCATACTGTTAACTCTTTAACCCCAGCTTTATTATTATTATTTTTTCACCTTCTTAGTTGTTATTTCCATGGTGAGGTGATGTTACAGTTATTTATAAATGCAGATAAGAAAAATTATCAATAGTCCAACTAATGAGTAAATTTTCCCAGGAAAAGGTGACAGATTCTTTTAAAACATCATAGCATTTCTGAAACATTCAAGCCCTGAAAGTCAGTATTAACTTTTTAAAAATTTGAACTGAATGGTGTAGATCAGTAGGGGCACTGAATTAGGTTTATTTACAGTGTCACTTGCATTCTTTACCATCAGTTGTACCCAACCAAGACCTTAATTTTGATACTAATATATTTTTCATTTCAAAAATTACAATATTTCTCACAGTCCGGCTGCGTTTGGGAGATACAGTCATGTCAGCGTACATGAATTTTATGAGAAGGAAATAGAGGTGAGAGTTACGGAGCAGTGTGGTTTGGCAGCCATATCTCATCATGCACAATCATTCATCATGTTTGCGTACATCATGGCAGCATGAAAAGTGAATGATAGACATTCTGCAAAGTGATCAGATTTCCTCCTGTGGATTTCTGCTTTTACACGTTTGGTGTAAGAGCTATATAATAATCATTTGCTTGCTCACAGAGTTAGTGCTGATTAAAAAAACAAAATCCTGCATATGTAAATGGAAACTAATGTTGTTCATTAGACCTGCAGCAGATGGGTGCCCTTCAAGGGAAACTTCTCTCTGTCGTTCAGAGAAAGATATGGTTTTATGACTTTAGAATTCAATATCACATTTTGAGGGGACAAAAGTTAGGGAAGGATGATGGAGATTTTCCTTAGACTTAAGAGGTTTCCACTGTGAGATTAGTTAAGATTGTACTGGCAAATTTTCTTCTTCCTTGTGTTAAATTTCAGATAACTTCTTGTTTAAAAGATTTTTTTTTTTAGCTTTATATTATTGAGAGGTCAGATTATGAAAAAAGTATGTTCATAGAACCAAGTATAACTTGTTACATTCTGTCTGCCAAAGCAACTTTTCAAGAAACAAAGTCTGGCAGTCAGGTGTAATTTTATTGATTGGTATTTATGTTTCTCTTACATTTCTTCAGAAAGATTCAAAATAATAAAAATTAGGTAAGATGATTTTCATAAGTGTAGCTACTTTAAAGACGAACTAATCTGTAGCTATTTTGAAAGTATGTTTAAATTATAGGCAACTCAGAACTTATGAAGGATATCACATACAATTGTGTACGATATAAGTATTTGAATACACAAAATTTAGGAAACTATAGGAATTCATTAAAAGGGGCTTTAATACTTCCCTTACATGTTATATGTTTGCTTAATCCTTTAGAATCTAAAGGCCCTGTTGTGCCTTTAAATGTCTCTGACCAAAAGCTTCTTGAAGCTAGTACACAATTTCAGAAGAAACAAGGAAAGAACACCATTGATGTCTGGTGGCTTTTTGATGATGGCGGTAAGACTGATAACCTGTTTAGTAATTTCACATTTACTGAAGTTAAATGAGAGCAGTGCTAAAGAATTTCCTTGTCACACAGAGACCCCGTTCAGGTGTTGCCAGTTTTTCTAGAAGCGGAAGGATTCATTTCAGAGTCAGTGCTGCACTTAGTTGTCCTGGGTGTTCCTTGTCCTTCTGCCTGGGACAGTGGCTCAGTCCTTCCTTGGCCTTCTTACCCTTAATTAGCATTTTTCATAAGTGTAGGTCATTTTGTGGAATGTCACTCAATTTGGAATGATATCTGGTGTTTGACAGTAACTAGTTCCAGGGTATGTATTTTTATATTGAAATTCCAGCCTAACACTGCAGGGGTCGGTCTAGCTTTCTCCTGTGTCTCATTTCATTGAGGCACGCGGCTGCCAGTGTCTTGAGTGAGTAGACTTTCTCCTCGGCCCGTCTCTGCGTGCCCACTCCCGGGCCCAGCAGGCCACGTGCCCACCTGCATGCCCCTCACCTGGGCCCTGATTCCGTGGGCCGCCCTCCTGCATGGCTTGCCAACGCTCTCTGACTGGATTGTTAAGGAAGGGCAGAAAGAATTTTGGGTTTTTTTATTGAGGTATAGTAAAACATGCTTTTAGAGACTAAACTGAATTAAAAATTCTTGATTGAGAAATTAGCCTTAAATCATCTGGTATATTTTTATGATTCAGGTTTGACCTTATTGATACCTTATCTTCTCACTACAAAGAAAAAGTGGAAAGACTGTAAGATCAGAGTATTCATTGGTGGAAAAATAAACAGAATAGACCATGACCGGAGAGCGTAAGTTTATTTTTAGTTACTTTTTTATCCAGTAGTTTTCATTATTACTATACAGATCTGATAGGATAAAAATAAGACAAGCCAGAAAATGTCAGTCATGTTGTTCCATTCTATACTTAAGTTAAAAATTCCAGTTTTTCAAATAAATCTTGAATCTGTTTAATTTTATCTTCTTACTTACATTTATTTTTCTTACCATTTTGGCATTTTAGAGAATCTGTATTAAATACTTGTGGCATTAAAGCTTTAAGCTGATTTTTCTTTTAATTGGATAGATATACAGAAATCTCATATTCATGTATGGGATGCATTTTGTAGATGTCTAGTCAACAGAAATACGAGGTGTCATTGTCATCCACCCCTTCTCTCTGTACTGCCACAACTGCAGTTCTGGTTACAGTGTTTCTCTTCTGTACTTCCAAGGACCCTTGTGCCTTGTGCCTTACCTTCTCAGCACATCCCACACGTTGCTCCCAGGTTCCTGTTTGGAAAGCAGACTTTGCTTATATGATTCCTCTGCCAGAACTTCCTCCTCCTTACCTACTACAGAAAATCTAATTGCTGTAATGTGATATTCAAGGCCTTGACAGTCTGTCCTCTGCCCTGTTCTTTCTCCTCTTTCCCCAGACATGCCCTGTACTTGAGTTTATCCTTCTGCACATGACTTGACTATGTATGTTATTTCAGATTTTTACTCCTTTGCCTACTGTAATCTTGCTACCTACATAAGTAGCTCTTTACTTACTCCCTTCCTCTCTTCTATTAAAATACTCCATTCTCAAAGCCCAGCTTAGTTGTCATGTTCTTTATACAAATTTCCCTAAATTTTTTCTTCCTTGTTCCCTATTAGAATCACAGTATGCTTGTTACCACTCACTACTTTCTGGCTTGTGTGATATTCATTTCTTTATGATAAATGTGAGTTGTTGGCCCAATAATGCTTACACACATTGCGACACACACAGCAGCCACCTAATAGACACAAGGATTTAACTAGGTGGTTATTCATTTCAAATACTGAATTGTGCACGGAATCATACTAATGAATTAAAAGTTAAATCCAGAGCTTTATCTGTTTTCTAATATCTAATATCTTAATTGAGAATATTGTCATCTTATTAAACATTAAATCCTGTTTTAATTGCTTTTCTTTTGTGTGTTTCATTTTTGCTATTGTTGTCACCAATGTTCCATTGCCACCTATGGCTACAAAAAGCTAATTTATTTTACTGAAAAGTCAGAGAGACTTTTTTATACTCCTCTTCCATGCCTACCTCAGTTCCAGAAAATTATATGGTGAACTGAATATTCTGCCATATTCTGTATCCTCAGTTTGGTTCAAACACAGAAGTTATATTTGAGCCTTGAGATACACATTCATCTTGGATAGAAGAATAATTGCAAAATAACTAAATAACTGATTACTAGTTTTTACTGAAATCCACCTACTTACCTAGAAAGTACTCTATTCAGGGAATTTAAAAGCTTATGTTGTGACTATACGGTGTGATTTAATTCAGATGGACTTGGTTTAGCACCTGATAGACTTTCCCCATAAATCGTGCTTCTCATGAAGAATGAAAAACGCAAACATTTACATCTGCCCTTCGTGTGTCTCAGGGCTGTTCATTTTTGTTCTAGGATGGCCACTTTGCTGAGCAAGTTCCGCATAGACTTCTCCGACATTATGGTCCTAGGAGATATTAACACCAAACCAAAGAAAGAAAAGTAAGTTATTGAATAAGCTACTCCCTACAGATTTCTGGTCCTTTTATGGGGTGACCAACTCAAACACTCCTGTAATAGGTAATTCAACTTACAATTATCAGTTACATATGAAGTCTTTTTTTCTTTTTATTTAGCACTGATAGTTGTCATGCATATAGCAGATAATGAAGTAAGTCTAAAGGGCTTTCACTTTTCAGAGAGCGTTTTTGTTGCTGTATTAAAAGTGGTTCTTAAAATCCTTAATGCCACGGAAATACTGGATGGTTCTTTAAATTTGCCTTTCTGTGCCCACATCCATCAAGTCCACTCAGTCTCCACCCCATATATCCATTACTTTTCATCATTTTGTTATATTACTAAAATAAGAGAGTATAAGAATTGCATTTGACAGATAAATTCAGAATTCTTCCAGTCAAAGCAGACTCTCGGAATATCTTACCTGAAAATGGTTGTAGAGAGGTTGTTACCACAATATGTTTATTTATTTTATCCAACATAATGTTGAATTAAAGATAAGGCTAGCATAAAATCATTTAAAATAGAAAATAGTTAGATATAATTTGTGATATTCTAATCAAAGAGAAGTTGTTTCCACTTTAAAAAGACTAGATAGCAGGAGCTTGATACTAAAAAATATGTTTAGTATAGGGGATTAGAAGGCCATTCATGTTCATGTTCTTTTACTGTCTTTTGTAATTATCTGTCTATATCTAGAGATTTATTCTGAAATTTCTTAAATTTTTAGTATATGCTCTTTCATACTTTCAAAATATTCTAGTCCATTTTTTGTACTCCTTTGTTCATTGGTACTTGAATTAGTCAAGCCTATGGGATGTTTTAAACATAGGAGTAACACAATTTAGCTTATTGCTCAACTCAAAATAAAGCTTTGGCCTTTGTAATGAAAATTTATTTAGTTTCAGGGGTTGGGCACAGAGGCAGAGATAGATACAGAGAAACAAGCCACAGCAGTTAAAACTGCATTTCTGTTACTAGGAATATGGTTCTAAATTCCTAATCAGTTTGAGATGCCAGAGATTGCTGTTCTCTAGGTAAATTGCTGAAGTGATTGGTATAATTGAGCTATAGAGAGGAACATGGTAGATGAAAGCACTAACTTTTCAAGGTATTGTTTAGTATTCAGAGCTTCCTGTATGTGATTTAAAATAAAGTTAATTGCCAGTATTCTTTCCATTTTTTCAAGTATTGTAGCTTTTGATGAAATGATTGAGTCATACAGACTTCATGAAGATGATAAAGAACAAGATATTGCAGACAAAATGAAAGAAGATGAACCTTGGCGAATCACAGATAATGAGCTTGAACTTTATAAGACCAAGGTATTCTTTCTCTTCTGCCTCCTTTTCTTAATCTTCCATGTGATTCTTCTTTTTAATACTTAAGCCCTAAGTAACAAGAACTGCAGTTTGATATTGGAGTAACAAGTTTTGTAAATTTTAAGTTTATTTATAAAATTTTAAGTTTGATTTATATGTAGACAGTATATTTTTCTTTTAAATAAGGAACAGATATTTTTAATACACCAAAATTCATTTTGGTTTCTTTCTGCTTACTTGTAAGATTATGAACCATGCTAGAATTTCATTTTCACATGGTATAGTAATGACTTTGTCCTGTTTCATTTCAGACATACCGTCAGATCAGGTTAAATGAATTATTAAAGGAACATTCAAGCACAGCTAATATTATTGTCATGTAAGTAATATCTGTACTAAGATTTTCTTAGCTGTTTGCTTTATAACAATGTACTTTAATGAGTTAGTGGTTATAAGAAGGAAAAAAACTTTTTAGAGTCTGCTTTAGGCATGTGGAGAAATAATTTTAAGTAGGAAGAAAGAAAAAACAAAACCTTAGCCTTAAGCCTACATGAATCAAAGTATATGATAATAGGCTGTTCTGGAATTCTGTAGCTTTGAAGACATTATAGCATAGCCCATAAGTTTGTGCAGGGTGTGAGGACTTGGACCCCAAACAACTTCCTCATGAAAATAACCCCATAAAATTATTTGGAGTATTATAAAATGTAAAAGGTGGTTGCTGTCTTGTCACCACCTCCAAAATTCCCCCAAATAAACTTTACTTACAGAAACACGGTCCTTGCATGGAATATGCCTGCCAGTGCCAGTTTTGGTTTTTCCGCAGCTGAACCAGGTTAACTAAATACTGTTTGAACCTTCATTTTCTCAGCCTTGGAACCTGTGTCCTTAGATAAGGAAAGCTTAGGCCTCCAAAAACATGCCAAATGAAGTAAAAGTAATACCAAAGATTCTCGCAAGCAGTCCGGATAACAAAGTCAAGTTAGCTGAGCCCTCAGTCTTGTGGCTCGGCCCTAGAAACTTATTCCTGCAAAGGAGAAGCTAAGCCTACTTATGATCATGCCTAAGAGTCACCCCAGAGAACCTCTTTTGTTGCTCAGATGTGGCCTCTCTCTCTAAACCAACTCGGCAGGTGAACTCACTGCCCTTTCTGCTATGTGGACATGACTCCCAGGGGTGTAAATCTCCCTGCAATGTAGGACAGGAACCCCAGGATGAGCCAGGACCTGGCATCATGGGATTGAGAAAGCCTTCTTGACCAAAAGGAGAAAAAGAGAAATAAGACAAAATAAAATTTCAGTGGCTGAGAGATTTCAAACACATTTGAGAGGTTGTCCTGGAGGTTATTCTTATGCATTATATAGATACCCCTTTTTAGTTCATGGTATATTGAAATGGCTAGAGGGAAGTAGCTGAAACTGTTGAGCTGTGTTCCAGTAGCCTTGATTCTTGAAGACAATTGTATAAAGATATAACTTTTACAGTGTGACCATGAAATTGTGAAAAACTTGTGTCTGATGTTCCTTTTATCCAGGATATGGACAGATGAGTAAAAAGATAAGGATAAAAATAAAAAAAAAATAGGAGTGGGGGATAAGGGATAAAAAAATTGGGGTAGATGGAAAATACTAGTGGTCAGTGAGAGGGAGGAGTAAGGGGTATGGGATATATGAGATTTTTCTTTTTATTTTTATTTATTTTTCTGGAGTGATGCAAATATTCTAAAATGATCATGGTGTTGAACACACAACTATGTGATGATATTGTGAGCCATTGATTATATAGTTTGGATGGACTCTGTGTGTGAAGATTTCTCAATAAAAATATTTTAAAAAGAGAAAAATAATAACACCAAAGGATTATTTTGATTAACCACAAATATTTAATACACCAGAAGGCTTCAACTTTTGCTGGTGATGGTCAAGTATCTCTAATGGAAATCCTAAAACACAGAAATCTGGAGAGAAAATTTTCTACAGAGTTAACTGATCACTACTATGCCACCTACAAATAGAGAATAAAGCTCAGACAGATGAGAGAAGATGACAATACGTAAAAATAGCTGTGAATTTCATTTATCCATGTATAGCTTCCGTTTCCTGAATTCATTAGAAATTTCCATTTCTCCATCTGTTTGTCTTCCTATGGAGGAAGGGGAAATTTGGAGTGTGGTGTTAGATCCCAAATGTATTATGGTTCATAGAAATGTTGATTTTTCTAATCTTATGAAGAAATTAAAAAATATGTTTTTCAAACTTGAAGTAATGAAATAGTGATATGAGAGCAAAGTGATTCTCTTCTGTATGCAGACTTCCTGCACTCAAACGTATTCGTAATTTGTAGTAATTTTTAGTTACTTTTATTGTGACCTATTTTATAATGACTTTTTTTCTGTTTACATTTTATTGTGCTCAGTTTAACAGTGTTCTCATTTCTTTTCTCTTTTTTCATACCAGGAGTCTCCCAGTTGCACGTAAAGGTGCTGTGTCCAGTGCCCTCTACATGGCGTGGTTGGAAGCTCTGTCAAAGGACCTTCCCCCGATCCTCCTGGTCCGTGGGAATCATCAGAGCGTCCTGACCTTCTATTCCTAAGTGTCCTATGCAGTGGACAGCCCTGCAGAGCGGCACTGCCCTGCCTAGTGGAGTCACTGAAATCTACAATGAGACCTAACATCACAACGGCGAACTGTGACTTTTATTTTACTATTTTCTTTGACATGAAAGCACATGGGGAAGTTGCTCCATTGATATGTTTATGGAGACTTCAGTTTAGTCAGTTCCTTATCTCAGTCTTAATGAATGATGATTCCTTGTGTTTGGACTGAACGCTCATGAGAGTAAGGTTTTCTTTGCTACTTGAATAGCAATAAAAGTGTGTTATTTTTTGATTGATGAAAGGAGTACAAAAAGCCTTTAGCCTTGAGGTGCCTTCTGAAATTAACCAAATTTCATCCATATTATCCTCTTTTATAAATTTATAGAATGTTAAACTTTGCCTTCAGCTATTTTTATTTCTAGTCTCTTCCACCTTAAAACAGACGCTGCTTTTCTTCTCCCATTGATCAATTAGTATTGAGTACTGTATGTTTTCTATTACATTTGTAAAGGTATCTGTTAGATATGAAAGATAGGAGAATTAGGGCAGGTTAATGAAAAATGAAAATTAAAAAAGGGAACCAAAAAGTGGCCCCAAAGTTAGGTTTGTATGAGTATGTAAATGTAGATCTAAGGGAAAAAGGCCCAATATATCTTTTTTTCTCTGACTGGCTCATACTTATATCTTTATTGTTATTTTTCAAAACCTTAGGGAAGGTTGAAGAGTTACCCAGTACTTCTATATACCATGCTGAAAAATCACGTGCTGTCATTCTTTAAACAAAAACCCATAAGATCATTTGGATTTATTAGAGATCTGTCCCTAATTTAGAATTTCCCTCAAATCTGAGGGATTTTTAAGAAATGCTGACAGATGTTTCTGGAGGAAATTTAGACAAAACAATGTCAATTAATAGAGTATTTCAGAAAACACTATGTGGAATTTCACTATACTGTACCATCCTTTATAAATCACTAAAATATTTAATGTTTCATCAAATGGTTAAATGGATCACTGATTTCTTAGCAAAATGTTTTTAGGCTCATTCATTCACATGTCAAGTACACTTAGTCTTAATATACTCAGGTTTGAACAGATTCTTTGGAACACTTAAATTTAATCCATTCTTAATACTTTTAAACTTTTGTGTTAAAAAAAACTGCCAGTTTGTGCTTCTGAAATGTCTGTTTTGACATCATAATCTACTAGTACAATTTTGACAGTGCATATGTACTGTTACTAAAAGCTTTATACATAATTATTAATGTGAAGTTTTTTATATTTTATTCAAGGAAGGATTTCCTAAAAACATTTCAAGGGATATATGTCTGCATATCTGTGTGTGTGTGTGTGTGTGCATATGCATACACGGATGCATATGTGTGTATATATAATGACATTTTTGTTGCTGGGTTTTGGAATTTAAAGTGATCAAGATTCATTAGATTAATTTTCTTTGTCTTAGTATGCATAAGTTCAAAATTAGATCAACAGATACAGGTTTCATCCAAAGGGCATGTAACTTTTGTGCAGTTATCATTCGGTCAGAAAGTAGAAAACATTTCATCTAAAGCACTGTTTGTTGGGTTAATTGGTATAAGTTTCAGTGGTGGAGGATTTTTACAAGTTTTCAAGAATCTTGATAGAAATCTAAAAAATTATTACTGTTTTCAATAGTGCAGTAATTTTACTGCATGAGTATAATATGAAAATGAAGATCTGATAACAACTTTGAATTCATAATGCTAAGGAAATGAAGTAATTGTGTTTTTTCAAAAAACCTTTTCTACATTATAACCCACAGTCATGTTTCATCTATTGCAGGTTTTGCTTTGTTTGCGGGGAAAGACAGTAGAAATGTCGTATTATTCAATAAAGATATAATTAATATCATGTTTGAAATTTTAATGGATAATAGGGCATGAACTGAGTGCTGCTATCTTGATGTGGACAGGTACACTTTTTGTTTTTTTTTAATGTTTTGCCCATTCAGGAAAATATTGTGATCTGTACTGCAGGAACCAAATGTCATGCGTCTCTGCATACCTGTGTGTATAAAGTTCATAAAATATATCTAAATATGCATAATGGGGGGTAATATTGTCTGTAAAATAATGTTAAGCTTTTCACTTAAAAAAAATGCGTTATTTTCACTTAACACTAGATACCAGGTCAAAAATTTTCAAGGTTGTTGTGCTCTAATAAATTTCAGCAATTCTTAGAGGTGTTAACCTAGTATTGAAGTTATTCTTTTCTATTTTATTTATGCTGAATTTTGATTATTTTAATGCCAAATTTTTTTTTTAGTTCCAATAATTGGTGATAACTTGGAAATAAATAATTATGCAGTGGCATTTGACAGTTCATTATTTCTATAGGTAAAAATTCAATGGATATAGAAAGAATGGTGGTATTAGACTGATTTATTAACAGTTAATTAAATCAAGTATTTATTTGTTACATTTTTCCTATTTGTATTTTAGGTTTCCTTTTACATTCTTTTTATATGCTTTCTGATATTGCATATTTTTAAAGTCTATGGAAATAATTTAAATATTTGAGCTCTGGTGGATGATTACTTAAGTTTGAAAATGTAATATTTTGATAATACTGTACCATAACTATCACACAAATGCTTTTCTAATGTTTTAACGTTGAGTATTGCAGTTGCTGCTTTGTACAGAGGTTACTGCAATAAAGGAAGTGAATTCATTAAAACTATTTATTGTCTACTCTTATACTTTCCCTGTTTTATAAATCTGTGCTAGTTTTGTGAGTTAATCTCAGGTAACTATTATTACTTCATTGGTGTCTGAGCTTTTTTAATGGATTTTACCTTTAATATTCATGCCTTGGAAAAATTGTTTGAAATTTTTCACTGTCCCTGAGCTAAACTTTGGATTAATCACTATTGATGCCAATAGTGTGACCAAGCCAGATAAGATGCACCTCGTTTTGATTTTTTTTTTAATGATGTAGCTGTTATAATTCTGGTTTTTATTTAGGTTAAATCCCTTATTTATAAATGAGGAGACAGTAAGGTTAATATGGATTCACAGTCCCTAGGTATAATCTGATTCTTTTCTTCCTAAGATTTTTTTGTAAGATGATTTGATGATTTATAATTTACAAAAGCATTTTTCACTTTCTCATCTCACCAATATAATAGGTGTGTTATATGTGCACTATGATTATTTATCTCTGTTTCTTTCTTGAGATGGTAGCTTGGAGCAGTTAGGGAGCTTCCTGAGGTCATGTGATAAATAAGTGGAAGATTCGGGCCTAGAGCCCAGGCCTTTCCCCTCCAGGCACGTCTTCATTCTGCTGCCTCGTCCATAATTAGAGCTGTAGAGTATGTTGGTCATTCCCAGACTATTTGTTCCTGTCTGCCCAGCAAGAGTGTTCTCAGGCAATGCAAATTACAGTTGGGAATACAATACACATTGACTGCAAATACCTTTATAGATCTAATGTTTATTGTATAATCTTTCTTTGCTTCTTGCTCATCCTCAAATATGTCACTATTCAGGCCAATTCATTCATTTATTTGGAAAGCTAAAAGAGAATTCAAAGACAATTGGGAGTGACATTTCCACACATCAGACCATCCAACGGTTGTCAAAACAGAGGAAGGTATTCATCTTTAAGCAAGCAGTTGTTTGTTTATTCACCAATACAAAATGATAATTGCATTTAATAAATTTCCCCTTTCATGTACCAATAGAATCTTAGTAAGGTCAGCGGAAATAGATAGTAATTTAATGTTTGAGTAAGGTCATGGGACACCTAGCAGAAAGCATTTTTTAATTTAGCTAGTTCTGACAACAGATGTGAATGTGTTGGTGGGTTAACCCATTTGAAATACTTCTTTTTTTTGAAGACTATTAAATTACCTAAGGATCTAAGTCTCATTGCCTTTCATAGAATCTGATGATTATAGTCAGTAGAGTTGTTTGAAAACTTTTTACATTTGTGATAGGCATTTCAGAAAAGCTATCAAATAGTAGCATTAAGAACTTCAACTCTTTTTTTTTTCCCTTTGAATTTAACATTGAATTTTGTGTTAGACAATGTGAGTTACAAACTATTGTATTAGGGAAAATGTGAAAGCTCAGAATTTGTCAGCTGTTGTGCAGCCTTACTCGTGGCTCCTATCTTTACACATCAGGAACTCATACCCAAAAATGATAGCATCTTTTCATTACATACCCTGTGCGGCACTATCCTAGGAAATGAGATATTCTGCACACAGCTACAAATGAAATCAACTTACCTTTTCGATCCACAAAATAGCATAAGTGAATGCAGAAACTGTAGGTACCTGACTCAGTGAATTTCATCAGAATACCTCTGAAGCACTTTATTGGGTGGAGAATTGTGGTGAGTGTGTCCTGGAAGAGTAAACCTTTTCAGTCTAAAGAAAGGAAGCAGTTTATAGAATGATTTTAAACCAGCTCTTATATCTCCAATAACAGATGTACCGGAAAAATACAGTTTTAAAATTAAGCAGGCGTGGTATTTGTATTGTTTATTTTTATAAATGTCTTTGTAAATTATAAAGGTACTTTATTACTATATGATTATGCTTGCTCTTTGACATTCTAATTAAATCAAGCCATTTTTAAAGGAAGTAGTCATGATTTGAAAAGGATCTCTCATCTACAAGAATTTTTCTGTGACCAATAAGCCACAGGTTATTTTAATCCATAACATTTTTACTTAAACCATGGCACTGTCCTTTGAGCTCCTCAGAAGTGGTACTAAGTTAAGAAATTCAGAAAATGACGAGGCCGGTTTGAGCATGGGGGTGGGGGAAGCATGGAAAGATCTGCTCCAAAAAGTGGTTCATGGATTGCGGAAGATTTGCCTCTATTTAGTTATGTCTTACAATATATTTCCTTCTGGAAAATAGTGAAGAATGGAAGTCAGCTTTTTTTCTGAATTTTAAATATGTTGATTACAATCAGCACCCTCTATCAGGTAGGCAACATAAATCTCAGCACCTGTAACCTTCATCATTCAGGCAGTCTGCTGTTCATTTCCCTGATTTTTCCACCGGTAAATATAATCCTTTGTTTACTTCTCTAGCACCTGTGAGTGCAGCATTGTTGAAATAAATTTCAGACTTGGATCTTTTCAAAAACTTTAAAAG
This sequence comes from Myrmecophaga tridactyla, assembly GCA_004026745.1. Taxonomy (NCBI): domain Eukaryota; kingdom Metazoa; phylum Chordata; class Mammalia; order Pilosa; family Myrmecophagidae; genus Myrmecophaga; species Myrmecophaga tridactyla. The sequence continues at coordinate 9,429 of PVIY010026804.1, read as the reverse complement.
CACGGGTGTATTTTGTGTTGAAATATTGGTGACAGCTGTGGTTCTCGCATATGTAGCGTGCATCAGAGTTGCCTGGAAGGCCTGCTGAGACACGCTTTACTCCTGTTGAACAGTCTTTGTTCTAAGAGTGCTGTTTCTCAGTACAGCCCTTCCCCCATGCCTAATCTGTTGAATTTCTCTCACAGAATACAAAGTATTTCCATCTCTCCGTACACCACTTGTGAATTCAAAGAATCGCATCCCTTCCAGATTCCTCAGTGTTTTCCTTTCGTATTAGGTTCTGTCAGTGAACAGGAACAGAACACAAAGCAAGTGAACAGAAAAAGGAAGTCCAGGAAGGCAGGTGAGTTCAGGTACTCAAGTCAGTGTAAGCAGGGACTCAGAGCAATGTCATTAGAGCTCTGCCTCTCCTCTCCTTCTGTCTAGTATGCCTCTAGACTTGACTTGGTCTAAAGCTAGACTGCCATCCCATTGGGTGCTCACTCGGTGGCTTTTGGAAAAGAACTCCAGAAGCTTAGCACCTATCTCTGTAAGAAGGTGGCATGTCCCCATCAGCTGTGACAGAAAAGACCAGTAGGACGCCAGTGGGCTCAGCTTTGAAAATGTGATCCCCTCGATTCAGTTGTGTCCTTCATTTAGGCATGGACCCTATGCCCACTCAACATGGGTTTGTCATAGAAAAAGAGGATTACAGTCCAGTCTTAGAGACTTGTTTTCCAAGTCCGCAAAATCTGTGATGTTCAGGTCCATTTTTGCCTGCTCATGATCCAGTATCTTGTGAATGACTGAAAAATACGTCTATCCCTTATATATGTAGTAAGCACTAACCTTTTTTGAATGTCTTCTGTGTGCTGTGTGGCATGTTCTATATCATTTAACCCACATTCACAACTATTCTCTGTGCAGTTTTTTCAAATGGGTAGAGAGGTGTGAACCCAGGTGACCTATGCAAAGCCAGGATCCAGACTCAGGGAGCTCTTAACCACTCAGCTATGTGGTCTCCAGCCTGCATGGAATTCTGGAGTGAAAACGGGGTGGTCACTATGAAAACATTCATTTGGAAAAGGGGAAAAGAAGCAGCCCTGGCCTTACAGTGAGTTCCAGAGTCAGCTACTCTCCATGTCCCACTCTGCTCTGTGATCATCCCCTCATGCGTTGTCTCCAGCTGCAGCAAGAGGGTCTGCCCTCCCTCTGGGCGCTGCCCCACTCACTACACACTGGCTATAGGTGTGGGCCCAGGGACCTTCGCATTACTTTAGAGGCTGAGGGTCTCAGAACACTGTTCCCAGGCTAGGCGTTCCTCTGGTGATCAACAGCCTCAAACCTCTCCCAGCTGTTAGTCTATCTGACTTCAAGTATTTGGGGCTGGTAAGCAACTCCAGCAACCTTGGAAGTCTGATCCGTGATCAAACTCCATTCATACTTCCCTCCACTTAGCTGCAGCAAGACCACACATTCTCTAGTAATCACCTTTACTGGCCCCAGCGGTCTGGAAGCCTTTATCTTTCCCTGCCCCTGACTGCATCCCATTCTGGTGCTCTACAAAGGTGGCAATCCTGTGGAGTTGTATTTTAGGCAAAGTTAAAGTCAGCTCAGGAAATCAGTATTGCCCTTGAGAAACATTTAAATCACCCCAAAACTGCACAGTACTTGTTCTCAGCCTAAGTTTTTCTTAATGATTTCTTAAGTTGTGTGCCAGCTGAAATAGTTGGCTTGCAGTTAGGAGCAAGTCATTCAAATAATGCATTAATAAGCTCTAGCAGAGTGAGCTGTAGTGGGAACACTAATAGGAACAGCAGACTCACCTCCCCACCTTACCCTTCCTCCAAGACAAATGGTATCACTGGAGTATTTTAATTGCTGTTTTCATCTCAACCTTGTTTCCCCCGTCAGCACTACCCTTGCACAGAACATGGCTTATGAATTAAATGCATCTATGTTGCAACCAGGTTACTCTTGCCCAGAAGAGTATGTAGAACAGGAGGTGCGTGGGAGGGGATGGCCAGGAGACCCCCACTTCTCTGGCTCCTCCTTGGTTCTGATCCTATCCATATTTTTAGTGTCCACCCTTTATTCCTTTGGATCAGAAGGAAGAGTTGGCCTTATCACAGAAAATGTGCTGAACTCCTCCAGAAATAGCTAACAGCACAGCATGACTCATACAAGTAGAATAAATAAATCAAAGATTATGTTCAGCTCATTAATGAGAACCAGTAAGATGGTAAAGCTTCAAAGGCAAAATTGAGGAACAGGATTTATTCAACAGGAAAGGCATTTTGAAATAAGTGTGCTGAGTTAGAGGCAAACCCTAACCTGTAGGGTTATTTTTTCTCCCTGGACAGAAAATATTTACATCTCTAAACAAAAAAGATCTAAAAGTAAAATACGTAACACTGAGGAGCCTAAGCCCTTAATAGTAAACAGTGAGTCAAAACCTGGGCACATGCCCCGAGACCAGTGGTTCCTCAAGTGTGGCATGGGGAGCCCTGAGGGTTCCCATGTCCCTTCTAGGTCCTTCAGAGTTGAGATTGTTTTCATAATCAGTACTAAGACGTCAGCTGTCTTTTCCAATTCTCCCAAGTGTCCAGTGGAGTTGCCCAGAGGTTAGGTGATGACAGTATTGCTATGAGAGCTAGTGGGTGTGGGAAGCAACACAAGATCCCAGCTGTCGTCTACTCCAGACATGAAAGGGGCTTGCAGATATCTAGAGGGCTATGTATGTAATTACTAATATTTTTGAAAAATACAGTTATATTTCCTGAATGATATGGTACATTAATCTATAACGGCTTTATTATTGTTACTTTTAAATGACAATAAATAAACTTTTGCAAACTTTCTGTTTTAGTTTCTAATGTGATGAATGTTAACAGGCATGCCTCACACACAAAGATCTTTCCATTTTTAAGAATATAAAGGGTCTTGAGACCAAAATGTTTGAGAATTGCTGCACTTTGACATCTTAGTTCCAAGTTTTAAATATTTTTTAACAAGCATTGCATCCTGCTAATTTTCCCCCAAGTCCTCTAAACTCCAGGATCAGTGGGCATATGATCTGAGCTGCAACATAAAAGTTGTGACAGCTGCTCAGGTTTTCCCTAACACCTGACAAGATGGCTAATTTTCCAGCTGGATGTGAGAGGATCACTTCCTGCTCTATACAGTGTTTTATTTCCAGTACCCCCATTTCTAGATGGTAATTTCAGTATGGCTCAGTGGGAAAGGGATGGCTTTTATTGAAATGAAACTGAAGGGTTAAAGATTCAAAGAAAGAACCGAACCACCAGGCTTTAGGAAGGACAGGAGCAGTGGTGTAGCAAGGGTGGGGGTGGGAGCGAGTCCCTCCTAGTTGCAGGCAAGAGAGGGTTCATTGTAGAAAATAAAAAAAAATAAAACTGACAGAAGGTCGGTCTGCTTTTTATTACCACCATGTTCCAGCAATTCCAAACAGTGTCAGTGCTAAAGTGCTCCTCAGGAGTGGACGGGGGAGCCCCTCCCCTGCCCTCGATGCCCCACGGGAAGAAGTCAGAGTTTGGGAAGGTGAGTGCCAGGAGCTGGTGGTCAAGTCAGCCCCAAACGCCTTGTAGCCCTGTATAACCATAAAAGATCCAGATTTCTAGAAAGCTTGAGACCCGTGCCACTGCGGGACCTGGGGAAGCTGGAGTTGTGTCCCCAGGAACACACCAAGTGGGGGAGGGGGGCAGGTGTCCAAAGGACAAGCAGGTGTGCCTGTGCCTTGGTCATCAGATAGGAGCCAGGCCCTAAGCCGACCTGAAGGTTTGATCAAGGCTGTGAGGATAAGGTTACTTTTAAATTGCTGGGGGAAGGAGGTGTGGGCTTTCCTTCTGTTTTAGTTGCCATATCACCAAAATGCCCAAGAACCTTGAGCAACACTGTAGGTAAAAAATGAAAGCTAAACCTCTTTCATCAAGACCGATTTGCCCTATGTCTCAGCACACGCGGATTTGATGTGCTACTGAACTGCTCGTACGTTCATGGGCTACACCCTCCTTGGGTTACCCTTAAAGTAGATGACAGAGTCTGTCTCTAACATTGAAGAGCAGAGTCGCAGGCTCTGAGACAGACGGCCTAGGGTCCAGTCCTGGTGCTCACTGTGCTGGTGAACTTTTCTATGCCTCAGTGTCCTTCCAAGTAAAATGGTGACAGTAAAGTAGATACTGTGTCCCTCGCTGTAAGGATTAAATGAGATGATTTACTGAAGTGTTCAGAACAGCGCCTGGCACATACTGAGCATTTGAAAACATCGTGTCTGCCAACGATGAGACGAGATTTCTCCATCGGTTTTGGTTATCGAGGTTATGCATGCTTGATTGAGTGAATTTGATAAAATGTAGATTGAAGTATGTGTCCTGTAAAAACGTGTTCTTAATCTTAATCCCATTCCTGTGGGTGTGAAACCATTTTAAGTAGGGCCTGTTAAGGATGTGGTTTTCGCTGAGGTGCACCTTATAAAGAGAAAGCCCCGGGAAGAGCTGGAACCAGGAAGAGGGAACCCAGAAGAGGAAGGAGAGACCCCGCTATGTGATGGAAAGCCAAGGAACCCAAGAATGGCCAGCCAACCTGAAGGCTACCTTGTTCTCCCCTTTCTCTGGGCAGATCACCTAGTAATTACATAACTTGCTCTGCTTTTACGGCGGAGGCCTGAGAGGCAAGGCCTCCCAGGGGGTTCCTTGGGGAGCTTCCTTAGCACCGTTGCGGGCGCAGCTTAAATGACAAAGTCACAATGAGAACGTTTAAGAGGTTGTTACTTACAGGTCCTCAAGCTGGCAGGGTGACCAGAGAGAGGCAGAGAGCAGTCCTCTCCCCCAGGCCTTCGCAGAGGGAGAACGTGCACTGGGCAAGCAGTCTTCTCCATTGAAGGGGAGCCGTGGGCGGATGCCTGCCTTCTGCAAGCCTGGTCACTGGTGGGTCCTTCTGGTGGCTTTGGCGGCAGGGCTCTTGACTCGCCATTGGTGAGCTAAGGTTGCGGCCCAGTCTCCAGGGAGGGACTGCCTGTCTGTCCCAACCAGCTTCGGCCAGGCTTAGGCAGTAAGTCTCTAACATCCTACCTGCTCACAGGACATACTGACCCCAGAAGGAAGCCAGCCTTCTAGCCTCTGAAACCATAAGCCAACACATCTCCGTGCTTTCAGCCAGCCCGGTGTGCAGTATTTGTCACAACCGCCTGGGAGACAAGACAGATGCTAGCCTTTTCTTTCTTCTTCATCCAGTGAATAGTGGGAAAAGTTGACTGATGAGCAGATGAAAAATAACACCATGTGTCAAACATTCAACTCTAGAAAAGTGCTGTGGACGGCAGGGAGCAGACAGCCACCTGGATGTGCAGAGAGGGCTCCCCTGAGGAAAAAGCATTTACACTGCAGGTTCATGGACAGAATAGGAATCTGCCACGAAGCCAAGGGGACTGGAGGAGGAAGGACATTCTGGGAGAAGGAGGCAGCCACATGTGAAGGAAGAGGAGTTATTGCTAACATGGTGTGCGTGTAAAATGCCTGCAAGGGAGTGACTGGGAGAAAAATTTGAAGGTAGCTTGGGGTCAGATAATGAGTGAGTATATATAAAAGGTAAGAATTGGTCCATGACACCTGGATGCCAAAAAGCCACATTTCTATATTATAAACCAAATTACATCTAGCTCTGCCCTCACCCACAGAGTTGGCAGCAAGTATAGCCTCATCACTTGTCAGGCGCCATGCTCTCTCCCTTGGATTTGCGCTGGGAGTCTGGGGTATATGTAGCCCAGAAAGCTAGACCATCTTCAGTCTACAGTGGCTGCTGCATGCCGAGGGCTCCTTGCCCAGTTGCCAGCGGTTGATCCAAAGGTGAGGAGCTCTGCAGGTCAAACCTGGCCTACAGACACCATTACTCAGTTCCCAAAGCTCCCCTGGGACTCCCATCCCTGCCCTGTCCAGGTTTCACACAACCATCCCCATCTCAAGGTGTGCTTAGGGGAGCATGTGGCAGAGAAGTTCTACCCCCCGTCTTTGTAGCAACTCCAACTACAGCAACCCTCTTGTCCTTTCTCCTTAGACTGGAGTCTCTCCAGAATTCCTTCCCACCCCATCCCCACTCACTCCAGACAGTGGCCTTGCCCCAACTGTGGAATAATAACTAGCTTTTCTCCCCCTCCCTTCCCCTTCCCTGGATAATAATTGGTCATGGCTCATGGGGCTCAGTTAGCAGGCTGTAGCTCATAACAGTATCTGTTTTTCCTAAAATACCTAGAAATGTAATAGCAACTTGGAAATGCATTTAGAAATGCAATCACAAGGTCTTCCCTAGCCAAAATGTGTGTTCATGTGTTTACCTAAGTAGGTTAAAACAATCCGGTTGAATCTCCTTACCCCACATTATTGACAGCCCCTTCCAACATGAAAAAATTAGAATGGCCATAGCTCCAATACCCCTAAAGAGTGGGGTAGAAAGATCAGAGGTGATGGTGGAGTTATACAGAGAAGGCAGAATTTAACAAATGAATATGATTGCTGAATCATTAGATTGATTTCTCTTTTAGTCTCCAGTATCTTAGAGCAGCTAGAAGGAAAAACCTAAAATTATGGAATTGTTAACCCATGTCAAACTCTGAAATCTGTTCTACAGCTAATTGTGGTGCTGTGCTTTGAAAAAAAAACTGGTTGAATTTTCCTAGTATGTTCCATCAAACTGTAAGGAACTCACCTTGCTACCTTGAATACTGTGCCTAGGCCATGGCCCAACAGAGGCGTTGAGACCTACAGTGCTGAGTTAGCTTCTCTTTGGGAAGATCACTCATTAATCCCCAGACTAACGTGAGTGGGAGCCAGCGGTGACGTAAATACCAGAGAGGGGGTTGCAGCTGAAAGGAGAGATGCTGCGGGCTCCAACTGAGTGAGTAGCAAGAAGAATGGAAGGAGTTTAGATTCAGAAACATATTGAGAAAGAATGAAGAAGACAAGAATGTGTGATGTAGACAGGAGGAGGGACTGAGGGATGAGATAAGGTTGACAAAAAGGCTACTTGCATGGGCCAAGGGTTGGATGCTGACGTTAACTGCAATTGATAGCACAGGATGTAGAGCAAGTCTGGGGAAGCAGTGAACGTGGGAGGAGAGAGCATGAGTTAAAGGTAAGACATAGCAACTGGAGCTCGACATGACAATTAGCTATTGAACTTGTAAAAGAATTTACCAATAAAAAATTTGGAACTAGAGCCTTTCTTGGAAGCAGTACTTAAATTATGTTCTGTTCATGCCATGCATATTTGTTTGCTTAGGCTTTCCATTTCTTGCTGTGTCAATAATGTTTCATTACGGGTAAATTCCTATTTGAAAAAAAAAATTTAGCAGTTAAGTAGAAAGTGATTTTTAATTTCAAAGGGTTATATACCTAATGAATTTTTTTTTACTTTTTTCTTTATTTTTTGATTGGATTTGTTTCTGTTTCCTGGAAGAGAAACCATCTGGATTTATTTATCACTTCCATTAATTTTCCCAGGTGTGGTTGCCAAAGAAACAAATGCAGAGAAGTAGTGGTCTATTTTCATTTCCCCCTTACTGGAAATGACCTATATCTAATAGAATGTATTTTTTTTCTCATATTCTGAGAAAAGTACATTAAAGATATAAATCTGTGTAGATGTTCATTGGTTTCCGAAAGGTCCCAGTATCTTGCTATGGTAGTTTGGAGCTGTTATGTATGTCCCCCAGAAAAGGCCATGTTCTCTCTTTTTTTTTTTTTTTTGCATGGGCAGGCACTGGGAATAGAACCCGGGTCTCTGGCAGGGGCCATGTTCTTTTGACCCATTCCCGTGGGGGCAGAACTGTTGTGGGTGGGACCTTTTCCTTAGGTTATTTCAATTGAGATGTGGCCCAGCCTGTGCTGGTTTGAAGGTATTATGTACCCCAGAAAGGCCATGGTTTAGTTCTGATCCAATCTTGTGGGAGCAGCCATTTCTCTTAATCCCTAATTTCACTGTAGGTTGAAAACTTGATTAGATTTTCTCCACAGAGATGTGGTGCACCCAATTGTGGGTATTAACTTTTGATTAGATGGAGATGCGATGCCACCATTCCAGGTGGGCCTTGATTAGATTACTAGAGTCTTTAAAAGAGGAAATAGTTTGGAGAAACAATAGAGCCTACAGAAACGACAGAGGCCTCAGAGCCATTAGAGAGCAGATGTAGATCCTTGGAGATCAGGTGCTTCAGAGAACAGAGACACAGATGTTTGGAGACGCTTGGAGCCCAGCAGACATTGCCATAAGATGTTAAGCAAGCCAGAACCTGGAGAGAGCCAAGGAAAGCCAAGAGATGAAAGCCAGCCCTGAAAAAGTAAATTGAGGAACCCCTACAGGAACAGAGGCTGAAAACAATGGAGCCCCAGGGCAAGGGACCAGCAGATGACAGCCACATGTCTCCCCAGCTGACAGAGGTATTCTAGACCATTGGCCTTTCTTGATTGAAGGTAACCTCTTGTTGGTGACTTAATTTGGACACTTTCACTTCCTCAGAACTGTAAACTTATACCTTATTAAATTCCCTTTTATAAATCTATTCCAGTTCTGGTATATTGCATTCCAGGAGCTTGCAAAGTAATATACAGCCCATTCAAGGTGGGTCTTAATCCTTTTATTGGAGTCTGTGATGAGAAGATAAAAGACAGAAAAGACCCAGAAGCATATATACAGAGAAACACCGAGAGAAATTTGGAGAGGAAAAGTCCTCAGAGGTGATGAGACAGAGCCACTGAAACTAAAAGCTGAAAGCAATGAAACCCAGGGAAGAAGGAGTATCAGTAGATGCTGGCCATGTCCCTCCGCATGTGACAGAGGTGTCCCAGATGTCAGCAGCCTTTCTTCAGAGAAGGTATACTTATGTTGATTCCTTAATTTGGACATTTTCATGGTCTTAGAGCTGTAAATTTGTAGGCTAATCATTCCCCTTTATATAAAAGCCAACCTGCTTCTGGTACATTGCATTCTGGCAGCTTTAACTTTAGCAAACAAAAGCACTTGCCAAAAGCAATCTGTAGATAAAGGAAGTCATGTTTGTATGTCCAACGGACTTACCTATTCCAAGACGTAAAGTAACTGTCCTGTTTCTAAAACCAGGGCAGAAAGTTAGCTTCTTGGCAGAAAGCTGCACATGACCTCAGGCTGCACAGAGAACTGGCACGTTCTGTGGGATGAGTGTGGTGTCCTGGGACAGCTGATGAACTAGAGCTACCTCGTGAACCTTTAAAAAAGTGATGAGCAAGAAAGTGGACAGTATACAGTTGAGTGAATGGAATATTATTTTCTGCTTACACTACAGGAGACCATGCTTTTTCAGAGAAAATGAGCATATGAATACTGATATCTACAGTCAAGGCACACGTATGGGAGAAAACAGAAGACTTCGTGTGGCTTTCTAGAGAGACTGCCCTGGGTTCT
>PVIY010026803.1:0-34920 GCA_004026745.1 Myrmecophaga tridactyla | reverse complement strand
AATTACATGTATTAGCCACCTTAATATCCTTCCCCATCTCATACAGACAGGAAGATCTCCTTCTTACTAAAGAAAATGACCAGAGATTTTTCTCTTTGGAGAAATGGAATAAGAAGCAGTATCAAGAATGGCTAGTGGTAGGGGAGAGGAAACAAAATAAAGGAAATACTCTGTTTTCTCCACTCATGCCCTCAAACTTATAGCTCTCCAAATATTGAATAATCAATTTCTCTCTGATAAAATTGATTAGTATCCATCCCCCAAACCTGTAGATACTGACAGTTGGTTGAAAGGCAGTATATTAATTTTATATCCTTGCATAACAAATTACCACATACTTAGTGGTTTAAAACAACACAGATTTATTATCTCACAGTTTTGCTAGGTCAGGAGTATGGCATGTTTTAGATGGATCCTCTGTTCAGTATCTCATAAGGCTAAAATCAAAGTATCAACCAGCTGTGTCCTCAGCTGGCGGCCCAACCAAGGAGAGATCTGCTTCCACGTTCCCTCAGGTGGTTGGCAAAATTCACTTTCTTGCAGTTGTGGAACTGAAGTTCATGTTCTCTTGCTGGCATTCAGCTGGCAACTGCTCTTAGCTCCCAGACATCCCTCTCAGATCCTTTCCACATGGAGTCCCCCATTTCTGCAATGGAAAAGTTCCTATCGGTCAAATCCCTCTCATACTTCAAATCTTGCTGATTCCTTCTGCTACCAACTGGAGAAAATCCTAACTTTAAAGAGATCATATGATTAAGTTATGACCACCTAGATAAACTCTCTGCCTTAAGGACTAGAATACTAGTCTTAATTACAACCAAAAATTTCCTCTTGATGAATAATGTAACATAATCACAGGAGTAATACCAGAGAGTATAGATGCTGGGGACAGGTTTGTCAGCCTGCTTACCACAGAAGACATCCTGCCACAAGGAAAAAGCTCTTTTCTCTCCCTTATAGCTCTAATGAATTTCATTAATGGACATATCATGCCACATATATGGCACTCCTAGTGAGATACTTAGTTCCTCACACAAATGTAAGCAGTTAAGAATCACTGAAGATGGAAGAAAATATTAAAATAATAATTTTAAAAAGAGCAAAAAAAGTAAAATGACATAGTTTAGAAAATAGATGCAGTGACCCAAGAGGCACTAAACAAAAATAAATCTCATAAAAGTAAGAGAGGATTAAACTATTTAAAATAGATTACTAATACTGATGTCACGTAAGGGAAGATAATGCTTCAACTAAAAAGTTATGTTAATTTTAATTTAAATAAATGAAAACAAAATAATCTCTAAGAAAAATAACACATCTTCATTAAATATAATTTTATTTACTAGAGAATTTCATTTAAATTATTTAATAAAAAATTTCAATAAGTTATTTAGAATAATGTTTATTTACCTATTCTGGCAGTTGCAGTCTTTTGTTTGTGAATTTTACATCTGCTTTGAATATTTTTATAGTTATACTTATTTTAGCTTTTATAAATTATTATACATGCATATATACAGACATAAATATTCACCTGCACAGCCCTTAACCAGACATGTCTATTGAAATTCGGGGACAAAGAGCTGGTACTTGGAAAACTTAGGGTGAATGTCCAGTTGATAATCTGGAAATCTCATCAGTTACTGTCTAAGAATGCTTGCCAAATAGCCAAATCTGCTTTCTTCTTCTTTCCAAAGTTGCTGGCACTTGTCGTTTTACTCCAATAAACTAAATCCTTTTTCCATTCACCTGGCTTAGTATTGCCTCAGAACATTTTCTGTCCAGCTGCAAGAAATGTTGCCTTTTTTCTATTTTCAATTATTTCTTCAACCAACACATTTTCCTGCTTTGCCTCTTTGTAATACCTTGCCCTTATGCAATGCTTTCTTAAGTAGCCTTTTAAAATTCTTCCAAATATACTACACTATTAGTCTTCTTAATAATTCTGTAATGAATATAGGTAGAAAAATACTCCCAAATTTGCCAATGGATAGATTCTGAAAAATCATTTTTATGTCTGATATTCATTGTTTGGAACCAAGACACAATATATGGAATGTGGACCACAGAGCAGCCTGAATATGCTACCTTCATATAAGTACTGAAGTATGGTTCCATTATAATGGCATTACAAATGCCAACCAGTATGCATCATGATGTTTCTATTTCTGCAGGACACTGTATGAGAAAATCAAATTAGGGATTCTGAAAAAAACATTCCTGTCTACTGACTTCCTGGCAACAAAGTTTGAGAATTCTATATTCAATGCTACCTAGACCTCCTTTTAACCTTTGTAATGGCTAAGAGTCTGGAGGGGTCTGATCCAGCCATTATCAACATGAGGTAGCTCCAGCAGAGAAGGTGCTGTCAGGTAAGGGGAAGGGATGTGGAAGCAAAAGGATAGGAGTGAATTGAAGAAGCAATGGTACTGGGTTCCTACTGTAAAGTAAGGCTTTACCTTCTCACTTTGGGTTTCCCAGGGTTTGGCCTATATGCATCATTTTCACCACCAACTTGAAACTTTCCATCAACTTTTTTTATTTCTTGGAACTTTATTTTTTAATTTCTTGGAACTTTTTGAACTAGAAAACTGATATGCAGTTTCTTTCTATCTTCATAAAGACAGAAAGCAATGTGGAGATAATCTAAGGCCTTCTTATAAATATTTAATGCTTTGAAAGGACAAAAACAAATTTCCTGAAGGGGAATTTAATTGGTGATGATGATGGCTATGACATACACAAAAGACTGGAATAACAATGATCTATATTTCAGAGAAATAAATCACATAGTCTTGTTGGCACTCTACCACAGAAGAAGCATCGGTTCTGAATATGGAGGAAAGGTAGAATTTAGTCTTTGTGTAATGAGGGTAGTATGGAGTCACTCAGTCATGGGTGTTAGTTAAGATGAGTTGGACATGGCCTATGAACATCCCTTAAAGGGTTGTAAAGAGAGAGGCTGAAAGAAGAAAGAAGGAGAGATAGAGAAGTAGAGATATTGTACACATGGAAATCACCAGGTAAATGTGTTTGAAGAAGGGACTCAAGGAGCAAAGAAGGGATTGAGGGCTGATGGATGGGGGCATGAAAAATATCTAGGGGAGCACATAGTGATGTGAACAAGGGGAAGCCGCCAAAGATGATGCTTACAATTTCTTTGCTGATAATTTTCTTGTTTTTTCCATTGAACAGAAAAAATAGAATTTATGTTCTATGCTAATGACCCAATTGGTACATAAACACATGATTCCTCAGTAGATATAAATGAGGCATAAACGAGCACATCTGGAAGTTTCTGAAGATATAGTCAATTGATTGATTGATAATAAATAATGGGTCACAATTGGCTATATGAATTAATTTGTAAGAGAATTCAGTGTAAATAAACAATAAGAAGAATTCTACAATATTAAAAGTAATTAATGAATTAAGTTTCAATATTGTTTTGACAGGGAAAGTTGAGACTTTGTAAGTACTTAGGAAAACTGTGATTCTGCCTGCTGATGGGGATGTTCTGATGAATTAATTCATTGTGTGTACACAGCTAAATTCATTCTAGGGGAAGTACAATGTAAACTTTAAAAATAAGAATTATGTTACACATGTCTATATTTTTTCAAGAAGAACATGTTCATTTTGCAATAAAGCTTTAAACTTTTGTAAATTTAATCACATTGCTTGAAGTTAAATAATATGAAACCTTCCTCCTATAAGGAATTATAAGTGAAAAATCTTTTGGTATGCAGTTTTAGAAATTTAAAATATTCACTAAATTATTATAAAAATGAAGCTATAAATGGATGCCACCATTCATTCTCCTTTTCATATAAATAATTTGCTTAAAAAGCGTGAATGTGTATATCTCCTGTTCATTGTTTTGGAAAGTCATTTAGATAGCACTATAATCTATGAGCATAATATATACTGTAAACTGATGAAATGTTTCCTGTCACAGAATTGCCATGTGTTTGGTTTGTATGACCAGGTCACTCTCTGTATTTCAGCATTGAATTTCAATGCACATCTACTATTCCATTTCAAAATCTTTAGAGCACAATGTTAAAGTGCTGGGGGCATAGAACATCTAAACAATATAAAAAGTTGCTTCACACAATCCATTTCCCCGCCAGCTCAATACTATATCTCATCATTTGTTTTCAATTAAACCTAGGTAATATTTTGAAGTTTCAGCAGGATAGGTACTATTTTTTTGTTGTTCTGAGTGGTACATTATAATCTTCAACAAATTATTAAATAATCACTTTTGAGTTCACAATACCTACATGGAAAGGTTTGCAGTATACTCATGAAATTCTCTTCAACATATCAGACAGCTTGCCCTTTATCCTTCTTAAATCCCTATTATTTACTAGCATAGAACACAGTCTTTTTGAGATAGATCAAATTATTGTTTTTATGTGAATTAACAGTTTCACTTCACAAAACTTGTAAGAGTTCAACCTGGCAGATGCAGAAACCACTGCTCAGGGAAGCTGTGCAATCTTCCCCCCATTGTTTGAACTCAGATTATCTGACTCAAGGTCTCATATTATTTTCAAAATGTCATAGAGACTAATATGCTATTTTGATCTGAATGTGAAGGTGTGTTATTAACTTTATTTTGAGTTATTTCTAGAGTCATTTCTCTTCTTCATTATTTTTCTGCCAAGGACAAGTGAAAAATCTAAATGCTTTGAAAGAAGGAGTTATCAGTACAGACAGTCAGAGCTTGTACCAATATCATTCTCATGCAAAATCAAGACACTCTAGAGAAAAGAAATGTTGTTATTATTTTCAATTGATGTTTCTACGATGCATAGTTTTTACAAAAGGATCCTTATCTCTGACTCTACCATGATTATAAAGTGCATATTTTATATAATTTAAGTGTGCCTTAATTAAATTATAGATTGAATTTTAAAGCAGCACGCTACTATTGGATGCATTTCATCTCTTGCAAGGAACACTAAATGTGATTTCTAAATGGGGAGGCTTTATTTGGAATTCTCTGCATCTTCTATTTTCCCACCATCAAATGAATCATTACAGTTTCACACTTAATTACTTTTCACCTAATTTGTGTCTTATTTGACTTGATCATTTAAACTGTAATGTGACTTTATTCTCATTTTGTCTTTATATAAATGAAATGCTAATCTCTAATTTGACTTTTGCTTAACATATGAAATCTGAATTTTATAAAGTAAAAGGTAGAAACTTATCTTTTTTTTTCATTCATTTGCATGTAAGGAGCAGTTCTTAGTGACTTAGCTGCTAGACCTTGGCATATTTCTTGGACTAGGCTTTGGGTCACTCCCATTTTTCATAGCTTGTCACACAATTAACTAAATCATTAAAATGGAACCAGTCCATTGTGACAAACTGAAATGACTAAAAGCCTGCCTAAGGCACTGCTCTGCACGGCTGTTTAAGAAATTCCATCTCTTCTGAGTTTGTGATGGATAATGTGACAAAAATATTCCGATTAAATTCTAACTTTGGAATACTTAATAAATTAGTAACAGCATTAGAAGTGCCACTTACATTCACCTGTCAAGGTAGAGGAGGCCTGCACTGTTGATCTTTTTGCCCTCTTTGTCTGCCTTTTTGAGAGCTGCTTGCTGCCAAGCGGGGGGGGTCATATCTTAGGAGAAATGAAATGACAGCAAGTTAAGAGATGAGGTTCACTTGTAATGCCTCTGTACTTATTCATTTTTTCCCTTCAAACTGAGTGCTTGAAGAACACAATGCTTTCCTTTGACAGATTGAAGCCTTGCATCTCCCTTCTTCATCATAATTTTCTATTCTTTTTAAAAAATTTTGTACAGTGAAAAATTGTTTTAGGTACTTTTAGGACATGCCTCAGGAACTTGTTTCCTCAATTAAAACAGAGGTATAATGTTACGTCAATATTTAAGATGCAATCAAGTAAAATTACAATCTCCATAAAGTTCATTGAATGAAAGTTCATTAGGTTTTCTGTGTATTTTTCCCGCTAAGGTTTTATGAGATAATTACATATGAAATAATTCATTTATATGTTTTTATAAAGATTAATTAATGACAATATTTTAATCACTGTTATAATTGACTTTTAATGCAAGGTTATTCTTATATTACTTTTATTGTTGTGTTTGTGTTTATTGTAGTAATATCGGAAAAACACACCAGGGTAGAAGTTAAGAAACCAGCGTTTTAATTCTGCATTTAACATTGAGTAAGTGTGTGAACTTTGCAATATTGCTTAACCTTTCTGGGTCTAAATTTTATAATAGGTAAAGTGAGAAAATGTTATGAAATGATCTTTAAGATGTCTTCCAGCTTTAACTTCTGTCAAAATATTGGCTAATCAAAATATTGCATTACTAGCATTAAGGAAAATTCTAAATTTATATATTTTTTGTTTATATGGCTACAATTCGGAAATCTGTATTATTTTGCCAAGCCACTTAATGAATAAAGTGATGTGACTAGAAAAGCTTTCTGAAGAGATATTAGGACAAAACTTGTCAGGACCTGATGAGGAGGCAGATGGTTTGTTCATAATAGTGAAACTTCGCTTTAAAGTTAGGGGGCAGTTCACTGAGGCACTTTCTCTATTTTGATGAAATTTTATTCTATTCTCTTGAACCTAAGCTGATCAAAAGAAACTTCCCTACCCCTCTCAATCTTGATCTCAGGTATTCTAATCTTTGTTTAGACAACCTGCATTTATGCTCCTTCACGTCTAATATTGTCTTAGTAGCCAGGTCCTTTTAGATTAGATACTATTTTTCCTTTTTAGTTTGCATCCTGGATTTCATCTTTTCCCTATTCCCCACAACTTCCATATTTCTGACCAGAATGATAACTTGACAAGGAATTACCTGATTTCTATGAATTACTGTATGGTGGTTTGGCAGAAAAGAACGAAATTCTTACCTTGGATAATTTTGACTCTGGATACTACTACAACTACTAGTGATAATGGTAATAATAATAGTAATAATAATAATAATAATAATACCATCGGTCATAGGAAAAGTTCACAACAGGTTAAAAATAGTATATATTTTCTGACCCTGCCAAACCACTTACTATAACCAGGTGAAAATCTTTCCTATAGCCATCCTCAGGTAATGTGAGGCAAACTTCTAAGAACATTATGTACCTACCCCAAGTGATTAGGTTGGTAACAGGAGGCTCACTTTTAAGTAAGAGGATATTGTGATACTACCCCTTAATAACTACACAAATCATTAGAAGAAATAGATTCCTATACTATGAAATGTTTCTAGCTACTCTCTCTCCAGGAAATTTGTGACTCCTGTTTGTATCGTCCATTCTATCACTGCATAGTTAGCATCTTAGTTTCCTTATATTCTTTTTGTTTGTGGTTTTCCTGTACAATGGTATAAATATAAATTTGATTGTATTCATTTTTGAGTACTAGTCCTAACAATTTGTCATGCAATTGTTACTATTAAGGTTGTTGAATGGGTGGATTCACAATGTCATTGGAAAGACAGCCCAAACAGAATCGATGGGCAGATCCATGAAACACCTAAAATTCCTACAGTATGTGTATCCACACTCATATCTTAAAGTCAGTTCATCCATAGCTCTAAAATAGAGCCACGAACAATTGTACACAGTTATGTTGGGGAATTGATATAATTTACGTTGAGACATCATTCCCCTAGCATAGAGCCACCTACAAAGTAGGGCACACATTCAATAAATGCCATTTGGATTATGTATAAGTTAATGAGTGAATTTATGAGCCATACGCATATGCAAGAAAAAAATAAACTACTAAGATAATTCCTTCCAACTGAAAGCTTAAAAAGAAAGATAAACAAAGAAAGAAAGAATTGAAGAAAGAAAGATGAGGGAGAGAGGGAGTAAGGATGCCAGAGAAAAGAGATCATTGATGTTCAGTTATAGGCTTGGCAATGTGCATTGAAACCATTGAAATGGAATTGCCTTAACTATTAGTTACATATATACAAAACAGAATGCTAAATCATCAATAGATTTTTTTTTTTTTTTGCATGGGCAGGTACTGGGAAACGAACTTCAATAGCTTTTGAAATCAAAGTTGTATGTGCCAATAATACCTTAAAATAATAAAAAGAGATATAATTTATTTAAAAAAATAAAAAGGATATCAGAGGATTCCCTGATTTCTGGCTTGATAAACTAGATGGAAAGTGGTGCTATTCATAGAAATAGGAGCATGTGGATAAGGATCCTTATGTGGAAAGATCATGAGTTTGATTGGAGAAGTCTGAGGAGATTTTGAGACAAACAAGTAGAAGGGAGAAGTGGAGAATGGAGAATATAGATTTGAGGGTCCTTAGCAATTAGATGATAGTTAAAGCCATACGTAAGGGTGAAATTAAGTGAAAAGAGCACATGTTGAAAAGGCGTTGATCATTCATTTCACTTCATACCAGTTTATACTCTATATATTAGGCAGTAAATTAATAAATAAGACAGTTAAAATTCTGAATAATTTAAATTTTATGAAAATCTTTTTTCCTATACTTTTTTACTGCCCATCATTTAAACTGGTTACTTGATATTGTGTAAATATCTTTACCCTTCCATATATCCCCCTAAAATAGTTCTATTTTGTTTGTAAATGTTGAAATTCATTCCTTCTGCAATAATGAAATTGATTTCTTACATAAATTCATGTTTTATTAACAGTGGTGCAAGATGTTGGAGGGAATTATGACACCACAACCAAACTTTTCTTAAAAGTTCCACATTTTAGTGATAATAATATTCATTCCTCCTATACTAGTAATTCTATATGTTTAAAAAAATCTAAATTGGATAAACAATTAAGGAATCTGGAAAAAATATTGTTTCATGTAACAAAATAACATTATTTTCAAAGACCAAATTTCATTCCAAAAATTGAAAGGGAAAATCACACCTTTATGTTTATTCAGACCCCGGGCTCGTTCACTGTATTATACCCAGAGTTTGTCTTTCCACACGTGCTATTTTTTATCCTCACTACTAAAGAAACCTGGCAGAAAGATAATTCATTTGTTTCAGTAAAACAACAAAAAAGGAGCAAAAAGTTTGGAAACAATTACAAGACTTGGTGTTGTCCACCGCCATCGCTGAAAATAAACAATGGGATTTTTCCTTCCCTGAGATTATCTTCTGAAACTTCCTCTTTAAGACCTTTGGATTTGAAGACAGTTTCTCAGACAAGTTAGTATGTATGAGAGCTAGACTATTCACACTTATCTTCTGAGAAACAAAGAATGGAGAAATACTTAAGAAATCAACTGAATTGTGCCAATATTTCACAATTTTCATGGCAAATTATCAATGTGAGTTTTTCTTCGCTTCTTAAATCTCTCATGTGTTAACTTATTTTTTTACAGAAGAAATCCTATGAATTGTACCTTTAATTCATAATTCACTGAAAGTAGTCAAAGTCAGTAAATGAAATTAGCTATTTCTATTTATTTTCTGTACCTTTTTTGTTGTATTTTTTCATTTTATCCAGCTTTTTATTGTCATTTATGTTTTTTGTTCTCTTCCACAGGAAGTTGGTCTAAATTTTCTAGTCTTCCATCTTTGGAAAAAAAGTCTATAGTCCCTTTTGATCCTTAACATTCCTGGATATCCCTGCCTCAGTGGTTGCTGTGGATTTGCTTCTATTCATTTGGCTTCCGTGACAGTATTGCCTTCAGGTTTTTTATGCATGTCTGTAATATTTTCCTCTAGTTTCTTTCCCTTCCCACCCGGAATATTGATACTCTCCTATCCACTTGCCCCATAAATGTTATTACTTTGATTCTTATTTTGAATTCTAGCGTTACTAACAATTCCCTTTGGATGATCTCATCCACCTTCAGAGTTTTAATAATCAACTGCATGTAGCTGATTTTAAATACATCTTGAGCTTCGATCTCTCTGAGCTAATATATGGATATCCCACAGGCTTCTTCACTACAATATGGCTGAAACTGCTCTTTGTTCTGCATTCCTCACTGACACCCACCTAATCCACCAGGACAGAAACTTGGGAATCATTCCACAGCCCTCATCTTACACTCATATCCAGCCATATAGCATGTCCTACCAACTTTACAATAAATGATTATAGCAACCAAACCACAACCAAAGTTTTCCTTCCCTAGTTTAGGACTTTGCCAAATCCCCCCTTCTTAATGATTCCAACAGTCTCTTATGGGCATCCTTGATGGAGGCAACCAGTTTCAATGTCACACTATTCTGTGAGGTGCCATGTGTATTTATTAACCATGACCATTGCATCTCATCATTTAAAAAATGCTGAGACAAAATAATCTCTTCTATAAATCATTGCAAATAATTCCAGACATGGATTCCTAGGGTTATTGTATTCCAGGATGGGTATATTTTATTTATGAATCATGCTTAGTGAGTTGCTAAATAAGTCAAATGGTTAAAGTTATAAAAGCTGGGAAGCTTCATTCTAGTGTAGAAAGCACTATTTTTCTGGGTTCAAAATACCTTAAGAGTATTTTGTGTGAAAATTTGGCAAATCACAGGAACTCATCCCTTTCAGAAAACTTGCTTTGAAGTTTCAGCTTGACTAAATATGTCTCCTCTGTGTCCACATACCCTACTCTGTCTATATTTATTTTAACACTTAACATCTGATATGGAAATTTTCCATTTATGTTTTATATATTTTCCTTCCTATTATATTTTAAGAAACCTTCCTATCTCCTTTTCCTCTCTAGTATATTGTCTTGTATTTATTAAGCACTTAGTAAATATTTATATATCTGACATATTAGAATTAAATGCTTATTAGAGTAACAAAAATATTTGTTAAAATTGCATTGGCTTAATCTTTTGAATAGTTGCCATTATATGATGCAATGTGTCTGCATGTATGTGCTTGTGTATGGGTTTGATGTATAGATCCACCGTGTTATATTTTTCTTACGAATGGGGAAAATACCATTATATTAAGCTATGTTAGACCAAGGGTTAAGGCAAGAACTCTGTGTTCTGGCACATATTTGTTTATATCACATAAGGGTATAGCACTAATACATTTTGAAGCGATTATTGCTGTAGTAAAATATTAAAAAAATATAATACGATGTGACATGGGAGAGTGAAAATCTAAATGAAAGCAGAGCATGCATATTGTTTTTACATTGTACCTGCCAGTCAAGCTAAAATTTTATGAAGAGCTGAGAAGCAATTTTCACTCATGTACATTTTATCATGTAGGTCATATTCTTTTATGTAAATCTCTTTCACTTGGGTGTTTAAATTTCAATATAAACGTAGTTCTAAAAAGTATGGTTTGATTCCTTTCTCTCTTTAATTCACTCTGAGTTTTGGAGAACAAATACTTTATTGAGCATGATACCTATAAGGAACTTTGTTTGAATAAAGTGTTAAAACATGAGTAACATCTGTATTGCATAAAGGTGGTAGGTATAGCAGGATCACTCTCCTTCCTCCGCTGTACCCATCGCCTCACAAACAGGGAAGAGAGGTCTGTGGGCTCAGATGATGCCTATTAATTCATAAGTAAAATTCTAAAAGGGAGATAAATGTTGTAGTTTCTCCCTTGGAAGAACACAGATGGCCATTTGCTTGAAGAAGATTTTCTTTCATGATTCCATAGAACTAATTGGCAAGTTCCACATTTTTGCTTCCATTTTCCCAAAATAGCCTCCAATGCTCTAAGATATGACAATTTCTCTTTGTTAGAAAATTATAACTTTGGACATAGCCTTGTGTACAATAACATTTCCTCTCTTTATAGGAATGTGATCAATAGCATTCCTAGACTCTGCCAGACATATCATTATCCACATCTAGCCTGGGAAAGAAACAAAACAAAGCAAGGCAACACAAAAATTCCAAGTACATGTATGGTTCGTCCATAATTGTTTCTAAGGTAGTAGATCATTATTACCTGTTAAACACCTGAAATTCTTGGTTATCTGTTAGAAGTTCTCTAATTTATGAGTAAGATCATATGAACATTCCTTTAAGTATGTATTATTTTCATTATTTAGAATTTAGTTAAGATAAAAATGGATATAACGTTTTACTAATTAAAATCTAGTTCCTTTTTTTTTGGTTGTGAAAATCCATTTATCCTAATGTGTGCGTTTTAAAAGATTCTGACATTAAGGACTCAAACAAGTGAAAGATTTGGTATTAATTGAATAAGTGTTCATTTAATAATTGTTTCAATTATAGTCCTAGAAGGAAGGAGAAATCTTAAACAAGGTAACTGAAGAAAGTTTAATGAAGTTTATTTAGAAAAGTGAGGGCAAAGGCTGGTGAAATTTCCCAGTTTGAGCAATCTCATTCTACATTCAATCTTAACACTTAACAATCTTAAAATCTTAACAAACCTGTGATTAAAATTAAATTCCTAATATTCCCTTCCCAAATGGGTTTCACTGGTAGCCTTTTTCATCACAGATGAAGGCAGTTTCTTATTTCAAGCTCCTTAAGGCACAAATCATTGAATCATATTTAATTCCTTTCTTTTTGTCCCACTCTAAATCTAATAAATCAGAAAAGTTTGTTGACTCTACCTTCAAAAATATTTCTATACTTTGATCAAATTTTACCATTTCTACTGTTGGAACACCAGGGACTAAGTCTGGATTGCTATAATGGCACCTTGGCTGGTTTCCTTAATTCTTCCTTTATTCCTTAATAGACTTTCCTTAACTGTTACTGTAATCTATGTGGTCATGTCATTTCTCTTCTCAAAATGCTGAATGGCTTGCACTTTTCTAAACATGAGGTAGAAGGCCCCATGTGGCCTGCATGGCCTTGCCGCATTCCTTCCTTGACTACATCTGCGTCTTCTCTCCCCTTGTTCTTCTCTAGCCACACCTACCTCCTTGCTTTTCCTTGAGTGAACAAGACATATCCTTACTGTAAGGATTTTGAATCGCAATTGTCTTAGTCCAGAATATTCTCCCCTCTGAAATCAGCATGGCTAACCTGTTTTAAGCCCTTGCTAAAA
Source organism: Myrmecophaga tridactyla (assembly GCA_004026745.1). Lineage (NCBI taxonomy): Eukaryota > Metazoa > Chordata > Mammalia > Pilosa > Myrmecophagidae > Myrmecophaga > Myrmecophaga tridactyla. The sequence goes on along the minus strand of PVIY010026803.1, from coordinate 21,905 downwards.
TGCCATTTGAGGATGCCATTCTATTGCCTCTGGCTTTTATTAGTTACTAAGAAATTTGCTAACTATTTAGTTGATTCATTTTAAAGGTAATCCATCTTTTCCTTGCTATTGCCTTTACAATTGTCTCTGTTTTTAATGCTCCCCATTGTCATTACAGTATGTTTGTGTATGTTAATTCTGATTGGGACTCAATCATTCTGATTTTGAAGATTTATGTCCTTCATCAATTAGGGAATATATCTGTGAGTATTACTTCTCCTATTTTCTACTTGCTTTATCTAGAGTCCAGATTAGAATTTTATTGAAACTTGTCATTCTGTCCAGTATGTTTTGTATTCTGTCCATGATATGTTCTTTACTTCGATTTCCCTATGTTGCATTTTGGATATGTTCTTTAAAGTGTGATTAGTCTTTCTTCAGCTGTGTCTAATATGCTATTTGATTTACCTTCAGAAACTCCTTAACTTCAGAAACTACATTTTAAAATACTATTAGATTCATTGCAATTTTTCTTTTTCTAGAACTGATTGTTCTTAGCTCACCTTGTCCTGTTTAATAGTCTCTTCCTTAAAGTTCTATTACTCTGAAGCCCCATTTCTTGATTATTGTTTCTATTAACTTGCTCAAAGTAAATTGTTTGCTCACAAACTTTCCACATTTTATAAAGCCAAGATTGAAAAAATATATACAAAATAGCAGTCCAGGGCTGACAAATAAATGCATTTCATCAGCAGACAGAAAAAAAACGTAGAACTTCTCCAGGAGGAAATTTTCTTGACTTAGTCACAAAGGTATATCATATAAAATCATGATGGAGGGAAGAGCTTTAGTTAAGAATTCATACTTGGACCAGCCCAAGAGAGACAAATTTCCTTCTGCTGTGGTTTTTTTAAAATATTTATTTTTTATTTTTCCTACTTGAACATTTTCTGAAGGAGGAACCCTTGATTCTCTCAGTTTATCTGTGGATCTTAGACCTCATTTACTCATCTTGCCCAATGCCTCATCTTTCCTTTGCCTATAAGATAATAACCATAGCCTCAGGATTCTGGCACCAAGAATCTTCTCCTTAACTCCTCCAGAGTTCCTCTTTGTTTCTGGTCCCTGTGGATTTACTGAACATATGCAGGAAGCTCAAATACAAATTTAAAGAATATTTGTTAATATGTTTAGTATTTCTAGGATATATTTCTTTCATATTAATTTATCACGTATGCTGTACATTCTATATTTCATGTTCTCTGAATGCAAACATGAATGATAATTCATAGTTCAGTTTTCCTCCAAATATGTTAAATACTGTATTCATTAGAGTCATTAGCTTTGTACTGTTAAGGTTAAGTAGTGTTTATTCAGTGAAACTTGGTTTAAAAATAGCAGACTATCTTATTTTCCCGCATTTTTCTGCTATGATAGTTGAGTTCAAATATATCCAAATCTCGTTTCTTCTTTAATAAAATAGGCACAGAACTAGATTTTACTTTTATAATTTGTTCATTTATATAAATGAATATTTTAAAAAATTTATTTCAAATAAATTTACAGTCTATAAATATGCTAAGTAAATTTCTCATTGACTTTTCTCACGTGAAGTAGTTTTTCTATTTGCCTCCATGTCTGCAAACAACATTGGTGCAATTTGCAGTTACCTCAAAACTACACATAAAGAAGAGCTCCAAGGTCTCTGGCCTACATCATCTTTTAAAGCAATTATTTCATTAGAGAAGTTGTAGGTTTCTAGTATGACATCAAGTTTTAAACTAAGCTAAAGGTCTAAAAAAGGTGTCACTAGTACGCTGTTGTATTCTTTGTGGCTCTGAGAAGGAGACCTATAATAATACTGTGCAGGAGGCTTCTTGGCCGCCTGGAGCGTGCCACTTAAGAGTATCACCTTTTGACCTTATCTACAAATACTGGATCCCAACTAAGTCCGGGACCAGATCTGATTATATTCTTGCTACAAAGTTTCTCAATGCCCTCTACATGAGAAGAAAATGCAGTACTGTTGAATATTCAAGTCCTGCTCGAATTCTAGATTTAGAATTCTAGGCTACTTCCAAATATCATAAGCAAAAATAAACTACAAACAATTTCACCGGTATAAAAACAATGAGGACTTCCCACAGGATAGTGTCCCTCAAATGACCCTCTTGTTGCAGCATGTTCTTTGAATGATTTTCCAGGCGGTGTTTTAGTACATCTGCACACACGCGTCCCTAAGGGGCAGGAGTAAGAAGGGCGACCTCAGGCCCTGTGGGGAGTGGTTTCCTGAACAAAGCCAAATGCCTGATTAAACCACCCACCTGTGTCTTTAGATTATTGAGCATTTTGTTCTAGCCAGCTAAACGGACACTGTAACAGAGCCTTAGGTAATGCTACAGAACTGAGCATTGCCAAGGATCACTGCTAGTGTGTATATAAAAGGTAGGAGCCAGCAGGTAAAATGTGGGCTGAATTGGGTAGCAGACAAGACAAAGCTGAGCCAGAAACACAAACAACCTTTATTCACAAACCAAGGCTATTCTTCAGTATAGGCATTGTGGACAAGCCTGCTGTTCTCATGCTGATTTTCTCTGTTCTCCCTTTCCATTCTAACAACAACACTATCAGGAAAACACCTTCCGACATGGGCACTTCTGTATATCTACCCCTTGCCTTGTTTTTGTAACCCTCAGATCTATGTGCTTCCCATATCTTTCTCTCATTCCTTTCTCTTAAACACATGCATGCAAGGAGAAATTACCAGGCTCTAAGAAGATTGCTATTCTATAACGAGGTATTAGAATTTTCTAAAGACTGTGCTCCATTTCTGGTTCATTCTTTGTTTTTGATTTGTCTTGGTTTGGGTTTTCTGATTTTTTTAGCATTTTACGTGGTATTTATGATAAGGATTCAAGTGATCTGTAAGGTATTTCATGTTTACAATGGCCTGCGGAGTCTAACCCACACATTTCAGCACATTAATGCATTTGCATTTTGTTCTTATTTGTTCTTGTCTCATGATGAAATAAGCCACTACAGCATAGGAAAACTGCCCAGCTAAGCCCTGAGAAGAGATGATAGTTCTACCTTCCAAAACAATTATAAGCTACATCAGGGCAGAGATCATAATTCTTCTCTATCTCTTCTACGTACCAAGCACTAGTTATTTGCACTGATTATCTCTGCCTACACTCTGTCAACTGCCATACCACCCACTCCTCCTGCCCTCCACTGAAAATTTATCTTTCACAAACACTGCTTTTATCATTCACTTATCTACTTTTAAACATCCCATAGATCCTCCAAACCTGCAGGATAGAGCATAAACCTCATGATCCAATTCACCGTTTCAGACTGCTCTGTACCCAAGCACCAACAGAATTGCGTGTGCATTTGGTACAATCACTTGAATTGGGACTGGGTGGAAGGAAAGCTGGTGTTAGAGGTAGGATCAGTAAAGGGGCACTTGATTCAAAACTTCAGAGCAGCTGCTGTCTATCTTAGCCTGGCATGGCACAGGACTGGTGGTTGGGGTAGCAGCTGAGGCTGGTATATGTCCTTGTAGTAGAGAACAGCTTGGAAGCTCTGAAGACTCTGAAGGTTGTTAGATTCTGTTCCCCAAAGACAGAAATGGAATGTTGTCTTAGTTTGCCTGAGCTGCTTTCATGACTACCACACTGGTATGAATTTAAACATCAGGAATTTTTGGTTCACAGTTTTGAGGCTAAAAGAAGTCTAAAATCAAGGTGCCGGTGGATCAATGCTTTCACTCCAGTCTGTAGTATTCTGGTGCTGACTGCTGGCAATTCTTTGCACACCTTGGCTTAGTTCTACCTCCCCTCACATAGCAAAGTCCTCTCTTTTATGGCTTCTTTGACTTTTGGATCCTCTTTTATAAAGCTTCCAGGAATCCAGATTAAGATCCACCCTCAAGCAGTTGGGCTACACTTTAGCTGAAAATTGCATCTTTAAGAGGTCCTATTTACAAAGGGCTCATGTCTAAAAGAAGGAAGATTGAAATTAAGAACATGTTTTGCTGGGTTTCATAAATCAGACTACCGCAAATGCCAAAAGAAGGAAGAAATAAAACAAAGAACAGTGTTTGGACAAATCTGTATCCTATTTTAAAAATTCAGTAGTAGTCCTATTTTTTTATTACTCTATATTTATAAGATCCTACTATATACCTTAAGTAAATATTTCTCCGCCTCTGCTTCTTTGAAGAATATCAGCAAAATAAACAAATGACTAAACAAATAAATAGATAGTCTAGGTGTTTACATGTTAGAGTCAAGTAACCCATTTTCCCCCTCAATTTTAAAGCAGGACTTGGATTTGAAAAGCAAATAAACAAAATGATACTCTTAGAAAGAGCTGGTTATTTAAATCCCAAAATAAAGGCATACAAGAAATTATTTTATTATAGTAGCTTAAATAAATGTATATATGATTCCTTGAATTTTGAAACAGTAGAGCCAATATACAATAAATTAACCCCATGAATCTTAAATAGAAGAAACATGAATGAATTAGATAGTGGAAAGATACTAAATATGGCAAGATCTACAAATAACCTTTAAAATCTAACTTCTTAAAATGTATCTGGATAAAATCTAAAAATTGAATGTCACATGTGGTTATTAAAAAGAAACATGCTTATTCTGATATGATCATATATACTATTTGTATTATTATGATTCCTGCTTTCAACTCTTTGGATTTTGTTGATATATTTTACTGGCATGCCTTTCATTCAGTTAATTGAGTCTCATCAACCTTGGCTCTGTTCTTTAATTGCCTCTGCCTCCATGATTAGTGCCTCCTCTCTGTTAGTCTGTCATTTGAAAACCTAAGATTTGTATATCGTGAAGTGATGATAATAAAAAGACAGTTTCAAAATGCAACAGGATTCTATAAAAATTAAAATGCCAAGTTTATGTCTCCTTTTCTTCATTGTTATGGGGAAGAATACTTTACAATAAACACTTTGTGTTTGATACTTTGTTCAATACATGAAAAATAGACTACAAAAGGTATTTCCTCCTGAGTGTGTGATTAATGAATTATCCCCTTATCCCTTAATTGCCATATCAGGAATGGAAGTTGCTTGTGGAAGATTAATAAAGAATCCTTGAATGAACAGTTAGTATTGCTTGTCTAATACTTTGTACGAGTAGGTTTTTAAACATGCATTTACTAGCCATGGGACATTGCAGCATAGATCTAAGAAAAGAAAATATACACTGGGGGCCTTTCCTTATCTGGCATGCAAATGATTCTTTTTGTGCAGAACAGTTTGATATTTGAAGATGTTGTATTTTTTTGTGCAACTGAGGAAACAGAACATGATTATGCAAAGGAATATATAATAAATAAAAAGCAGATTAATAAATAATTGTCTTCTCCATGTTTTCTTGTCTAGAAAACCACAGCTGCTGATAACTTAGGTGTCATTTGGTACAATATAGGAGTTCTGTAAATTATTTACAGAATAATTAAATATAGGAGTCTATTTTCAATATAGGAGTTCTGTAAATTATTTCTGAAAGTGGCCCTTTAGCTTGATTCACATTTTGGAAACTCCCCACTTTATAAGGCAGCTGATTTTGCTTAAGAAATGTAAACTCTATTCTCCTTCTTTCATTCATGACACTTGGTTCACCCCTTTTTTACATTTGATGACCCTTTTCCTATTTACGATAGATGTCACAGTAACTCTAAATTTATTTTAAATGCTAAACACCACTAATTTGGGGATCCATATGTGGACTTTCTAATGACAATTTTTTTTTCTTTTAGTACTACATTTTAATTACTTATATCTCACTAATTGTTTTCATTACTAGCTCATTGGTAGAACTTTCTTACATGGATTTCATTGAATCTAGGTCTGCTATATTATTGTTTAAAAGGTCTATCAAGGTTTATATATTTGTCAAAGAATGTGTACCCAAATCATGCTAGCTCAGACAGTGTGGCATTAGATGATTTCACCATAATCCAAAATCTTTGATTTCCAGATTTGCATATCCAGGAGCACAATATTTCAGCACCACAGAATTGATTGGATTCATATTATTTAATGCCAAAGATTGCTCTAACATTTGGAAAACAAGTTTCTTCACTTACAATAAGTAATAGTTTTTTTCTAGAAGAAATCTAAAAGACTATACCATAACCACCTTCTAATGCAGTTATCAGCTTTTCTGGTATTAATATAAAGAATATCATATCAGGTATCAGACAGTTGGTGAGCTTGGATTTAGAGAAGAGGTAGAAGGAAAATCCTGATAGATATTTTAACCAAATGAAAGAGAATTCTAATTAACAGTTCCTTTTCAGGAACTGTTATAGTTATTATATATATATGCATATATATATACTGTATATTATATATACAATGTATTTCCCAGATAAAGAAGATCACCATCTTCCCCAGATTAAACTTTCTCTCCTCTCAAAGTAGTAGAGACACACTACAAAGTTTTGTCTTTGAATCATATTAAAAATATGATTACTATTTCTATACATCATCTTTTATTTTCTTTAAATGAATTATTTTTGACTTTGGAAACATTTCAATTTTCACCATAATTTTGATTTTTGCTAATTTTGATTTCAGAGTTCTTGGAGTGATACATTTTTCCCTCTACTCTGACCTCATATCTCTTCTAGTTATTTGTTTTAATTAAAACTCAGTATTTATTGAAATTAATTTCCATCCTCTTATTTCCTTATTGAGGCTTTTATCATCTGGTATGAGTATTAACAGATTTGCATAATAATAAAAAATTTATAAGCATATTCTCTAAATCCCAGGTCTGTTTGATACATGAATGACACTAGTTATACATCCCCCCCCCTTTTCTTTTCTTTTTTACTATTTTATATTGTGCTCATTGACCAACTACTAAACTTCTGATGGGCTCAATTTTTAAATCTATAAAGTGGAGGTTCTAGTCAAAGAATATACTAATTCAAGTAACACTTACTATGCCCATGCATGTTTCTTGGTTGAAAGATGGATTCTTCAAATCAGGTATAATCGGATATAAGATAGATCCTTAAAATCAGAAGGTTTAAAGAGTGGAACAGACACCAGTGGGGGTGGCACTACTGGAATCAACCACTCATCTTATTACACTTTTCAGTTCCCCATCTTAGATTAGATCTATATGGGCGGAGGACATGTGTAGCAAAGAATAGTGCAAGATGGAGGATAGCTGGGGCCATGACGTCATAGCTCCAGTTTTACCTATGGTTGAGAAAAAGTGATGTCTTCTGCTCTCCGCATGCATGGATGATTTGTATGAACATGGACTAGAACCAGAAAATGTTTCCTGTTTAGAGTCCCTCACCTGGAGCATTGGTCAGCACACTCTATGGGATGGCCCTTGGCAATCTGGAGTGGTCTAAAGCTCCTTCTGGGCAGATCATATTCCATCTGCTGAGTATCATTTTGGGATTGAAGAAACAATTTTAAAAACCATAGTTGTAATTAAAGTGAAGAAATGTAGTGAGATAAATAAATTCTTCTTGGGGATGAGATAGTCTAATCTGGGCAGCAGTAAATGATATCACTATAGAGATCTTTTCAAACAGCAGGTTAATGTGTTCCATGGTTTCCCACCCATCGATGGGTGAAGTTTATAATGAAGTACAGGAAAACTGGAAGAGATGTGAAAAAGCATCAACATATTCTAAGAAATATGTTGGAATATCAGATCATTTAAGAATCAGAGGTGGTAGGAGGTTTCAATGACAAGGATGGTGATATTGATGGAATGAACAGGGATGGGTAAGAAAGTTGGCATCAGAGTTTAGAGTCCATAACCATGTAAAGGAAATAGGTTGGAGATATAAATATAAGTAATAAAATCTAGTGACCTTATGATTTTGAGGATCACAACATTTCCTCAGACCACTGAAGTTGTGCTATGTTCAGAAACCAAATTATGTCTTACTAAATGGTATCATATTTAATGCTGTATTGACAAAGACCTCCTCTATTCCATTCCATATTTTGAACTGGTGGCAGTAGTATCTAGGACAATTTCTTGGCATGGGCAAAACGCTTTGGACTGGTTGTAAAGTTTCTGATTTCAATAGTGGAATCATTATTAATAAATTCTGTGCCTATTAGGGGTTTCCTTTTTCAGAAATGGCCCTGCTCAAAGCTCATGTTAAATTTTTTTTCTCTGTTTTAGCTGTGCTTTGGATTGGAAAATGTCCTAAAGCTTAGCTATTCAGGTGGATGACTATACTACCTAAGATGATGTTGGTAGTTGGGGTGAAGGGGAATATTGTTCTCTGGATGCTAATGCCATTCATGATAAGGGAGAGAGCAGGATGTTGGTAGATCACCACCACTCTTAGAGAAAGGGGGCATAGTTATTGCATATGAAGAGGGAAAAGAAGTTAGCGTTATTCTTTCTGGTAGTGTAGAAGACAATTATTTTTAAAATAATACCTGATTTTCTCCTTTCTTCTACTTTCCCTTTCTGCACTCTAGCAGGTAGTCAGTTCTATATTCACTTATGCATAGAGGAATGTAAAGGATAAAAGAAGGAAGCTTACATGTTTGCTGGCTTTAGTCTTCCACTTGTAAATGGGGCAGAAGAATAATTGAAAAGGGGAAGATGTTTTGAAATTTGCTAGAGATAGAGCTGGAGGTTAAAGGGATGTATAAGAAACACTGCGGTCAATGGCCATTGTTCCAATTGTCTAAAGCAATTCGGAAGTTGACACATCATTTTCTACTGCTCTATCTGTGCCCAGATCTATACTGGCTGCCCTTCTCATTGGTGTCTGATGAAATCTTCCCTTGGTCAGGAGCCAGTACTCAGATTAATGCCCACCCAGCAGAAGTGAAGCTCATCTTTGCCTCTTCATTAAATTAAGGGATTTCTAGTCCCGGTACAATTTATCCCTAGTGGGATTTTTCCACAGCCTTACCATATCTATAAGCTTCAAGAGGAGGGCTCTGCCCCCAGTTACCAGGGTGTTGTTGAATGTCAGAGGTACAGAAATCAGTCTGTACTTGGACAATAGTTGAATGCAACTCTACGTTCTGTGTAATTTGGGTGTTTATGACAATGATATTTATTGAAAAATGAAGAAGAATAGATTGAGGAAATGATGTTATTTATTTTTCACCTTCCATTGGATAGATAGTATCACAGCAGCTAAGTAGAGATCTTCCATAAGCATTGGATGATGGATTAAAATCTTAACATAGGCTATGGTTTGTAGATATCTCCTTGGGGCCTAAAAACCGCCAAGTTATTTCTGGAGAAATGCTTTGAATATAGTTATCCACCCAGAATATAATGAAAAAGAATCAAAGCTTTGGGTCTATAGACTTTTAAAAATAAGTACAATTTAATAAGAAAGACAAAAAAGAAGTAAAATGGTAGAAGGAGACAGTAACGTAAGGACAAGCGAGCAAGGAATGAGTCTTCGTACCAAACACCACGACTAAATGTTCAGCCAATTTTAGAGCATCATTAGTGACTTTAGTGAGAGGAATTTCTCAGGAGCAATGTGGTATGGAAGTTTGCTCTAAGCTCAGGAGTTTGTAAGGAACTGAAGATCATCCTGTGTTGAAAAGAAAGGAGACAGTGATACAGTTAGCAAAGAGAGATAGAAAGCGAGGGAAGGTTGTATTTTTATAATTGAATTTTCAAGATGAGCCAGTCTTGGATGTGTTCATAAGTTGAGATCGAAGAGCCAGTAAGATGGTGAGTTTAATAGTACAGGTATGAAAGGCCATGATTAATGGAACCATCCATATTGCCTAAGCCAGGTCACCTTGCGAGATAAATTTAAGTGTGTAATTCGTGGACTTGAACTGAGCTTCTTTTTCTCTGCAAAGAAAAAGGGCGTGTGTAGGGACTGAATCTGTGGCTTCAGCATCTCTGGCAGGCGAACGATTGACCAGATGGCTTGTGCTTTCAAAGGTGCATTAACTCTTAAGGCCACTGGTCCTACAGTGGACGACGTGGAACTATAGTCATTCCTAAATTGTTTATGTGCATCCTCAAATGCCGAGCCTCAGGAGAGTCTTATTTGCCTGTCAAGTTATGGACTGTTATTCAGTGATCCTTGAAAACAGAGCTGCAAATATCTCTGAAAATAGGCTTTGCAATAACTACTCCATTTTTAAATCATGCCCCCCAAAGACCTCAAGTGCAGGAATAGATATGTGTTACCACAGATATCCTAAACAATTTTCTATTTTATTGTGTCAGTTAACGGTTTCCCAAAATGTTATATTTTAAGTAAAAATATGACGCCCTATTTTCCTTGCTGCCAAGTCTGGACTACAATTTAGCCTGACAAATGGGCAAAGGTTTCCAAGCACCACATGGCTGGTATCTGTATATTGGAATATGATGAACCCATATTGTTTTTAAATCCGCAGAGGTGTTAGTCAGAGGTGCCTCTGTGAATTTTGCAATGAAAGCCTGGGAGTCGTAAGCAGTAATACTCAGTTCATTTATGAACAAATGTGGGATAGCAGACTGCAAATTCTAGAGAAGGTATTAATGAATCATCCCCAGATGATCTATTGACGACCCATAGGACTGCAAAATGAATCATATGACCTATTTTTTTAATTAAAAAATGCATTTTAAATGAATTATTTATGAGCAAGTACAGCTGTAACCTTGATAATATTAAACTGTTCTGGGATGTTGAAAGGTATCTCATAGCAGTGACTATTCATAGTCAAACATGCAGAATGTATTAATGTAGTCAGTGAAAAATATGAAGTGGTCTCTGAAGAGGTGGAGATAAATGAGCCCATCAATTCATATTGCCTTCTTGCCATAGCCAGACATCAAAGATTTGTGAAGAAATATTTTATTTTGGGGTTATTCATAGTCTTCAAATATCTATGATTCTGTCCTTCAAGTTTTATAATGTGACTATTTAACACACTGTAAGTAATAAATGAGAGGAATATTGACGATGCCTCATATTTTCCCTAGGAGTTAATGTGCATGGGGCATGTTCTAAAGATCATTTTGTCTACCTCTCACATCAGACATAAATTGAAAGTTAGACATTGGGAAAACACAGGGAGTATTTTTCAAGTGCTGGCTAAAGAATATGCATTATTTTACAGACTTATGTGCTCATAATAAAGAATGATATTTCAGTCAGGGACTCAGGCTACTTTGAGCTAACTTTTCCATTGTCTACCTAAAAAGATTTTATTTTTCAAGGTGAAAGTGAAGATATTATGAACTTTTTGTCGAATTTCAAAAATATTTTAATACAGGAGGATGTCATATGCAAAGGAAAGTGATAAAGAAGATGATAGGGTAGGAGAAATATAGAACAGAGAAAAAGGAAAGGAGTTGAAATAATTTGATAAATCGAAATTAGTAGAACCCAAAGTACCTTTATCATTTTCTCTTGTCAGTAAAAATTTAGAAATCTTGGGAGCAAAAAAAGAGCTAAAATAAAGCTCAATGTAGAATACTTCTAATATTTAAAAAGTTGCAAAAATAACAGAAACTGTTATAAAGCAATTGTATTGAGTATATACTATAAGCTAAAAGGGTTCAAGGGGCTTTATATATACATTATCTCCATTATTCCTTAAAACAAGCATGCAGGGTAGGATTAGTATTTCATTATATGCATGAGTATGTTGGCATCTGAGAAGTTATGCAACAAAAACAAGGGTCCCCACCAGCACTAAGAAGCAGCTGAGCCAAGATGAAAAATTAGGTTTGTCTACACAATCTTAGACTCTTCCCATTACAAGGCAGTGCTTTTCTGAGACTGTGAAGCAAATATGTTAAAAAAAGGAACTTGTATCCATACTAGAAAACATTTTTGTACTATGAGCAAATTTATCCTTTACCAAAATGGCATTTGTGTAAATTTTGTTGGAGTATGGCAAGCATACGTAAATATGAGTCTCTCCTGTTAAGTTTATGGCCTACAAATATAGGGAAGTTTCCTACAGCTTCTTTCCAGTTTTCAATTTTCAAGTGATATCTAATACCTTTTCAGCAATGTTAGTTTGAGTAGGATGTGATCATTTTGTTTGGTATGATAAAGATTTAAGGACATTTTTCTTTTAAGACCACCAATCATGCAGAAAGATTTTTTTAGACAATATATTTAGATTAGCGAAGCCTTTAAAATATATTATCTTTTAAAATTATGTACATTAACTAAGCCTTATTAGTGTTAATTTGGGCTAAATTTTAATAGCTAGCGATATTAAGTTGAACCACATAGTCATGCAATTTGTACATGTAGACAATGGGTGACTATCAATAATTTATTATAGTTCAACTCTGCAATATTTAAGATATTTTTTAGGTATTTATAGATAAACACTATGTAAATTGCATTAATAATAATTATAATTTTAAATTATCATATTTTAAAAATAATTGACATAAAAAGCTGCTATACAAAACATTTATATCTGACAAAAATATTAAGTGACAATTACTGGGTACCTTACATCATATAGCTCTAGCTATGTTAGTAAAAAGAATTTTTTTTTTAATTTGCATGCTTGAGGTTCTTGAAGTAGGAGTAGATAGTTGAAATAGCTGAATTATATTGCCTATTTCTCCATTTCTTATCCCTTATTAGAAAAGACCAAGATTTAAAAAACTCTTCCAAAAGAGAATGTAACAAACCAATTCCCTCAGGAAAGTCTCTATTTATGATATGGTCAGATATATTGATCTTTCAGTAAGACAAGTTGATTTTAATTTATCCTTTAGCAATAATTACATTTATGGCGAGAGAAAATAAAGAATGGATTTATAGCTAATGAACTATACGAATGTCACAGTAATTACTATAAGACACTCTTATCGGTTAATTGCAATTATTTTTCCTACCACGTTTTGAAATACTGTGTATATATAGGCTAATATACTATTGGCATAGATTATTTTACTGTTTTACCTGTACGAAATCTCATTCAAAATACAGGCATCTCTTAAAGGCTATGAAAAGTTAATAAAAAACTATAATAGAGTGCATGATGTCTGATTAAATGGAAATTTGATAGTAAAGAAAATCCCTCCAGGTTTCCTTTGACATTGAATCCCCTTTAAACCTCTTACCCTCTTCCACTCTGTTCTTTGAGTTCTTTTTGAGGGTGGGGCATGCGGGGAGAGAGGGAAATAACCTACATTTTTTTTCTGTAATGGTAGACTACAAAATGACCCAAAATTCTTCTCTTTCTATGACTGGACCTACCATGTGATTTACTTTGGCCAATGGAACTTTAGCAAATGTGATCCAAATTACCTATGGGTTTACAATTCAATACTATTGGCATTTTTGACTGGATAATCCTTTGTTAAAAGGGGTTGTTCTATTAGTTGTGGGATAGTTAGCCATATTTTGCCCTCTCTACCCACTAGATGCCAGCAGCAGTCCTCTGATGGTGACAATCCTAAATTCCTCTCCAGACATTGACAACAAAAGTCTCCTGGGGGGCAAAATTTTCTTTGGCTGATAAACTAATGACATAGAGTAATGAAAAGAGCTCATTCACTTGGGCTTGCCTTTTCATGCTGTACTGGTACCTGAGACTTCCATGCAAGGAAACTTGAACTAACCTGTTGGAAGATGAAAGACCACATGGAGAAGAATCAAAGCACTCTAGAAAAGAGCCTGTCAGCTTCCAGACATCTGAATGAGAACATCCTAGACTATCCAACCTTAGTATGCCCCAAAGAGATTGGTTAAACCAATCCAAACCCCAATAATCACTCAGCTGATCCAGCAAATCAAGAGCTAAATAAAGTTGTTTTAAGCCTCTGTCTTAGTTTCCTAGGACTGCCGTATCAAAGTGCCATGAACTACGTGTTCTCAGACAGTAGAAATTTATCATCTCGTAGTTCTGGAGGCTAGAGGTCTAAAATTCAGGCGCCAACAAGGTCATGCTCCCTTAGAAACCTGAGGATCTGTTCTTGCCACTTCTAACTTCTGTTGTTTGCTGGTAATCTTTGGAGTTCCTTTAGCTGTAGCATTGCAATCTTTGACTCTACCTTCATATGTTTTTTTTTTTCCCCTGGTGTCTGTTTCTTCTCCTCTTTTTATAAAGACACTAGTAAAATTGGAAAAGGGCCCACATTAATTCAGTATTACTTCACCTTACCTTAATTTCACCTTAACTTTGATATTCTTTGAATACATCCTCAAAGACACTATTTACAAATAAGGTCATATTCAGAGGTTCTACATATGGGAGATGTTTTTTAACACAGCGAAGCTAACTGATGATACTTCTGTAGTTCTCATCATTTAACCTTCAATGGTAACTAGTTTTCTTCTGATGGACATTACTTAGTCATTCATTAGCATATAGTCATACCCAGAATGGCATACTGTAAGAATATGGAGCCAAGAGCCAGACTTACTTCCTGAGTTCATTTCCTGATTACACCATTTTTTATTTCTATAACTTGAAATAAATTGCTTAAGTTCTCTGTGTCTCAGTTTCCACATCATGTAAAATGAGCCTAATATAATTGTCTGGAATATAATAGGAGTTTTGTTAACTAATTTTAGTCTAAATTTTTAAAATAGGGATTGCAACACTTCTTCATTTCTACTGCTGATATATTAAGTTTAGAAGCTAAGATGTATGTTTATCTTCTTCCCTGTTTACCATTGCTTTGGCAATTTCTGTGGCTTCTTTATTCCATGCAGAATATATTATTACAGTGCAAATTTCTTTCATAAATGCAAATATATCTTTCTTTATAAAATTTAAACCATCAACAGTCTTGGAGTATTTAGATGAAATTTAATAAGAAAATTAACTGGGAGTCTGGTTTGGATTCCTATTTCTGGTCCTTTCCAACCATCCCATCACTCCCAAGGTGATATTATTTAATCTAGATGCAATTATTTTGTAGATTCTACCATCCCTGGGCTCTGAAACTACTGAGGTTCCTAAGGAGGGTAAATATAAAGATGCCTGCATAGAGATGCTAAGAGCGTTAAATCAGCTGACACTTCCTGCTGGTTTTAATGTTCTCTCTTTTATTTTTTTTTATTGTGAAAAATAATATCTATACAAAAAAGTAATACACTTCAAAACACAACACAATAATTGGTTATAAAACAGGTTTCAGAGTTTGGTATTGGTTACTGTTCCACATTTTTAGACTTTTTCTTCTGGCTGCTCCAAGATGCTGGAGACTAAAAGAAATACCTGTATAATGATTCAGGAGTCGTA
Organism: Myrmecophaga tridactyla; assembly: GCA_004026745.1. Classification (NCBI taxonomy): domain Eukaryota; kingdom Metazoa; phylum Chordata; class Mammalia; order Pilosa; family Myrmecophagidae; genus Myrmecophaga; species Myrmecophaga tridactyla. The sequence continues at coordinate 6,685 of PVIY010026803.1, read as the reverse complement.
TTAATTTGTTAAATCCCATCTTTTCTTTAATAACTCCACTTTCTCCTTTCATTTTTCTACTTTTTTAATTAGCTATTTTTAATTGTTATATATAATATATTCACATACCATGTAATAATCCAAAGGGTACAATCAGTGATTCACAATGTCATCATATAGCTGTGCATTTGTCATTGCAATCGACTTTTTTTTTTCTTTTCTGTGAAAAATATTCATGTTCTCTCTTATCCTCATGAGACTTGAATTCTGTCTTGGCAACTCCATTCACTGAGGCTAGCTACCTTTTACATTTTATTTTTTGGCTGTATGAAGTTTCTTATTTCAATTATTTACTTATTTGGATCATTTCTTACCATCTGCTAATGGATCTCCTAGACCTTTTTTCCTACAAGGTATCCACCGAATACCAAATCTCCTGTCTTTTATTTTCTCCCTATTACCTGCTGTCAATCTCTCTTGATGCTCTATTTACCTCCTAGATATTCCCTCCTTGTATATCTCTGGGTTTCCCTCTTTCTTCTGGAAAATTTGTCTGAAATTCCTCTTTTGACTGCTACCAGAACTTTTCATCTCAGTCATGTCCAGTTCTGTTCATTTCCACACACACTGAGGCAATGTTGTATTCTCTCTAATGCCCACAGCTACCTCCCTTGGCAACTTTTTACAATAAAAAGCAAATACCTGATCAAATAGTTATGGAAACTGAGGCTGTGAAATGTTAGGTATCTTTGAAAGTTATACAAGATGACTATTGAACTACGATTTAAATCCAGAGAGTGCTAGTAAATGTAAATCAATACTTCACTTACACTGTTTCTCTCAGATCTTTTTCACTATTATTCTGGTTATCTGTCAACACAGCATTCATATCCACAGTTTGATCCAAGTTGTATAATCAACATTTATGTTGCAATTATGTATATCATTTTGATAGACAATGGGTTGCCACTAAAGATTTTGGAGCATAGAAATAATATGGTCAATATTGTATTTCAAGAAGATTAATTCAGCATAGATTTGAAGGTGATGGGTGAAGCAAAAGGTAGCAGGAAATTGTCATAGTCTAGGTCAAAGGTAAAAAGTAAATTATTAGGGAAAAAAAGTAAATTATTAGGGACTCATAATGAATAAAAAACTCACATTGAATTCTAATGTCCTTTGGCATGAGTGAGAAGATAATACCTGATAAGGAATGTCAATAATAATTACAGGTTTTCCCCAAATGCTCTTCCCCCAATTATTATACTGTTGAAATTTATTAAAATGTGCTGAATTTAAGATTTTTTTTAATATGTAATATATTGAAATATTGATTCAAATTATTTAAGATACTGTGAATAAATCTTTGGTAAGGGCATTCGGAGTTCAAAGAATTACTGAATAATTGAAGAGTCCAAATAAACAGTCATCTAGTTTTCTTGTGGCTTTGTAGAATGCATGATCTGGTTGTGTAATTAGTTGAGTACAAGACCCTAATGTGAGTGAATTATCACCCTATATGTTCACTCTTCACATCTTTGCACAACTGGTTCCTGCAATTTTAAATGCCCTTGATCTCCTTTTACCTTGGCAAATTTACTTATCTGCAAGACCCAGCTCAAATGCCAGCTCATCTAGGAAACCCTTCCTGATGACCTGAATAGAGTCAGTCCTTCTTAGATGGCTTCATAGCATAAAGAACATTTGTTTATATTTCCAATATGGCTTTTGCCTAGTTATATCATACTTACTTATGTGTCTCCCCATGAGATTCTGTTATATTTGGGGACATAGTGAATTCTTGAACTATCTTTATTTTTCCCTTTGTTACCACTCATTAGCTTGCAGTCCCCAGTATATCAGAATAGGAGGGAGAAGGAAAATGGAAGAGAAAGAACTAACATTTTTGAACCTCTTGCATACTAGTTATTTTTATAGGTATTAAACAGAAATCTGTGGTCAAATTTGCTTCACTAATGTTGTGTATGGCAAAAACAATTTTGTATTTGAATACCTTTGTGCGCTCCAGTTTTCAAAAAGACCCCCTGTTTAGATTTACTAATTTATGTGACCAACCTGGCTTTTGTGGGCATTTGAGTTAATGACCTTGTTTTACATATATACAACTCTGACAGTCCTGAGAAAACTGATTTATTGTTTCAGTTTTATAGATGAGAAAACTAAGGCTGCTGGACTAATTAATTTTCCCAGGATCAATCTAATGACAGAGTCTTTTTTGAATAGCCCAGAAGTTGTTATCTCTTGTTAACAATTACAAATTTACTACAAAAGCAAAATGTATTTAAGATTGTTTGATACTTTTATATGCTTATGGTAAATGTCATTTGTATATTTATAATATCTGGGGATTTCACTTTTTTAAATAAAAATCATTAATTTCAGAAAGTATTAACAGCAAGTTTAAGATTTGCTGGAGAAATGAAAACTTATAACCACACTAAGTTTTATTCCAACTGGCTGACACACACCCTAACTTAATAACTCGCTAGAAGGAAACTCTGGTTAGTTTCAAGCTATGGAGATAGGGTTTACTTTCATGTGTTTGATCTTTATGGAGAAAATGAGCAAAAGTGCTTGCATAAAGATGGCCTATTTTTCATTGTTATTTTATCAGCAGCTACTACTTCATAACAGGCTATATGAGATGTTAAGAGTGCCATCTGCAGTAGTAACAGTCAGATGTTTGTTGAAAATGCTAGGTATTCTTGGAAATAACAGCATAATTAAAGCATGGGGAGGTGTAAAGGGGCATCATTTATAGGCAGATCATCTGCACTGATCGTCTTCGTCCCAGAATGTCAGGTTTGCTTTCAGAATCTGCAGCTTCTCCTATAACATTTATTTAAGGTTAAAAACAATTGACAGGGACCAAGTCATCTCAAGGGTAACAGTTGAGTTTAGCTGCACTCCCAGGGAGGATATTGATACTGATGCTGGTAGTTGTACTGTCACTACAAGTGGATGCACTATCAGTGACAATGCTGGAAATGAAAACTGTGGCTCTCCTTCAGGCTGAAAGTCAAAGGAAAGATAAAAAAGGTGAGATGCAAAGTACTACTTTTTAAAATAGACCCAACTTCGAATGTTTAACCTAGATATGAAGTGTTCTGTGAAAGGAAAACAAATCTATAATTTTACTGATGTTAGTATTCAGTCTGTAATCATATGCAGTAAAGTGGGATAAATAAAAAAAAAAAAATCTCTTCATAGTTATGTTTTCCCTTGTCAGGATAAAAGTGTCCTTATTTAGGAAAACAAGCCATTGTTTGTTAATGATAATAATAAACCATTTGGAAGAGAGGTTGAAATCCTGAGGAAGTGGTCAAGCTGGAGTCAGTAAAAGAGAGATCCACAAACTTTTCTACATTGAGGAAATGAATAGTAATCTTGAGGCAGGGCAGAACCAGGGAAAAATGAGAAAGGTGAGAGGGTTGATTTCAGAGATCCAGAGCTCTTTCTACATAAATCTTTTCAAATACGGTGTTCAATAGATGGTGGTGTTAGCATATCTGTGCTAAAATCTTCCTGTCTCACCAAACTCTTCAGCAACCTCTTTTCCAAGCTTCTTCACACAAACAGCTTGTATGAGGGAACTATTTGTGAAGGGGCCTGAATACCACATTTCTATTGCTACCTTAAGAATGGAAACTTCATGCATCGGACAGCAACAAGATTCATAAACTATAATAAATACACATTTAGATAAAAGACAGAGAGAGGACCATAAAATACAACTCTTATTTGTAGAAATTTTCAAGAGGCCATATAATGTGGAATACCAGTTTAATCAATATTATCTAGAACTTTGGTGGCAGGGAGATCCACTGTCAATCTGGGTATTTAAAAAATAAATAATGTGACCCTTTCAAATAAATTTTAACTGATATTAGAGGAGAGGTTTTGCTTGGAAGAGGAAAAAGATCCAGTTTATTTACAGAGTTACTTTGGAAAGGATGTCAAAATAGATTAATTTACATCAGTAAACTTTCTGAGATTTTCAATTGGAATTCCTAATTAAATTGGAGTTCAAAATAAATGATGATGATCGGTCCAATTGAAAGAAAACAAAGTGTATTTCAAGCTGGAACATGTTGACTGCAATCAGCTAGATATCTCAGTAAACTAATTGTTATTCTAATCAGGAGCGAATGAGTACTTTGAAATGAGGGCAGAGGGCAAAATATAGTTGAACAGACTAAAATACTGACCTGGAAATACATCAATCGATAAAAATAGAAAAAGTGTTTTATCTTCTCTGCTTCTTTTAATAACAAGGATCAGATCAAGCAAAAAGCTTCCTTTGCTCTCCAGCTCCTTAAATCAGGGACTTCAAAGAATTAAGTCTCTGCTCACATCATTAAGTGAATACAGGAGAAATCTGAGTGGACTTCAGCTTCAGAGGCCTTCTGTCCCTTCGTCCTTGATCAGCTGGTGAGTTCTGATACTATTTGTCTCTGTCAAGCCCATGCTTCTCAGCATCTGCACTCCAGAGGGCCTGCTTGGTTCTTGTTTTGGGGCTGAGGGGATGCTCTTCAGAGTATTGACTACTGTGAGTTTGACAAGTTTGCCCTTTTGACAAGGTGAAAGAGGTCATTATATACATTGGTAGAATCCACAGAGCAATTCTTAAGGTGGTTTGAGCCTATATTTTACAGTTGCACATCAGGGATATAGTGGAAACAGATCCTGTGGATGTTAAAAAAAAAATTGTTGGTTTCAAAATATGGCCATCAACAATGTTTGTCTTTTTAATTGCCCACAGCACTGTGTCAGCAACACTGAATATGTATTTTGGCTGATCACTGTGAAAATGACAAAAATAATCACTTCATCATAAGTGCAATTCTCAAGAGATATTCAGTTGAAAAATAGCATATATTACAAAATGACTATTCACAGTCTAAGTAACTTCTAAAAGAGTTAAGAAATGTAAGCAGAGCAAGGTAGGAATTTTTTTTCTAGAGCCATCCTCAGAATAAAATTAATTTCCCTCATTGATCATTGGAACATGTTTAATCTATGAAATAAAGAATCGAATCACTGGCATAGCCCTGACCCTGCTTAAGAGATTCATAATGTAATGAGAAAGAGAGCAAAGGAGATAGGGCAAAATTAAAGTAATTTCATAACTCATCTTTAAACCATTAAAGGGATTTTGTTCACCCTGATATTCCAGCAGTCAATAAGATGCATTTACTATCCTTTGTGGAAAACAATGAAATATGTCACATTGAAATGAATTTAACTACTTTGGTTTACTAAGAGAATTTAGCATGATTCTGAGTGACTTGCGTTAATGAAAATGGTACCTTTTTAAAAATATATGTGTTTTAATGATACACAAACAGAAAGATTTTCTAGTAAACCACTGGAATCTTTGTAAGTTCTACTGTTTCTTTCTGTGTTATCATATTGCTGCTTGGGGCCTTTCATTTTTCAAAGCACAGCTGTAATTCCATTAGTATTCCACAAAATTTGTGTAAAGTGACCAAAGCACCCTTACTGTTTCTTCCATATCAGGTTTGTAAATCTCGAGGGCACCTGCATTGGCCATGAAATATTGCAACAAGGAGGACTCCTGAAGTAATTGAATTGGATAACCAAGAGAAATGCTCTTACCTGTAGTATTTTGAAAAGACCCGGAGGATTGCAATTTAGAGGCTTATTTATTTGCAGGAAAAAGGCAGCACTTTCAATATGATTGATAATTATATCTTCAACCATGGAAAAGCCTTCAGGATAACACTCAGATAAGTATTATAACACTTCCTAAAGGAATTCTGAAGAAAGCTAGATTAGTTCTCTGCCTCCTTCTCCTTTGTCCTAGTCTTCCTCTTCTTATCATCCTCCTCTTCTTCTCTTTTTTACCTCCCTCCTCCTCCCCCTTCAATGCACCATCATCCCTAAAGCTATCAATGTGTTGACTGTAAGCATCAAATACTCACATGGAAAGGAAAATTGGTCCCACACTCAAAAACACAGATTGTAATTAATTTAACTCAGAAAAGAAAATATAAAGTCAAGTGCATTACCTCCTAATTTCTGCAATTGTCATAACTGAGGCCTTTTTACAACGTTGATATGGAGAGAAAATATATATATTTTTTTTTACCAAAGAGAATGTGGAATTCTGGAGTAAATAGTATTCCTTCTAAGGAAAAGCTTCTTTTCCTTTATAGAACTGTCAAGATCTCAAAAGGCAAAATAAATAAATAAATAAATAAAGTAGAGAGGAACTATTCCAGGTTAAGGGTGACAAAACTGACAGGATACCAAATGTAATGCACAATCCTGGACTGGATCCTGCACCAAAAAAGTCTTTAATACTCCATTTTTCTAGGATTGTGAGGAGAAAAATGTTTAATAATTTTAAGGTTCTTTGTATATACCATCACAGTGCTTTGCAAGAACATTTAGAGAGAATGCTTTTAAAAGCTTTTAGGCCTATAAAACACAGGGATGTGGATGTTGAACCTAATGAAGCAAAGTTTTACTTCATTTTTCCTTAACTTAAATCAATGCAACTCACAAATTCCCTTTTATAATAATAGAAAAAATAATAACCAGACAAATTTAAGATGATTCATTCATTTCTCCTTTAAATCTCTTTTGAAAGTATGTCTCTTTTGAAAAATACTGAATTAAATTCAGAATCTCCCTTCTTAAACCTCCTGTTTCCCTTATT